>CABFVX010001082.1:146644-157368 GCA_902151425.1 Timema shepardi
GTCTTACTACCCGTTCGGGTTATACGCACATACGCTAATGTGTAATGGTAGGGTGATTGTGAGATGAAATGAAGGACCTACAGTTTAATGTGGAATCCGAACCATGGTGGAGGCCTGGAATTCCTCACATGATAAGATCTATTATTTTGAAGTAAGGTGGTGTACTTTTTACTGTAACTTTTGAGTTTTGAAACCTGATTTGGTTATGGCAAACTTTCCTGGAAAACGCTGTGCTAAATGATGTCTTTTCCTGGATGATTCTGAACAGAGATTGGCGACTCTAGCCCGTTTCTTACCTGGCTATAAGATTCAAGGGAAATTACAACTGGGGAAGATTCATTGTCACGCTTGGTATTACAGTTTCTTAGTTTTTTATTTGTAATTAATTATTTCCACCTATTTGTGTGTATGTTACGTCTCTTAATTTGTTTCCATTGATTTAATAAATGTGCATTAAATGTGTTCTTAATAGTATACTACGATAAAAACCATTGATACCTTAGTACTATGTTCACTGATTATTTTATAATACAAATTGATAACAAAAAAAATAAGCAAAAGGTGTGTGATGGATGGTATGACTATAGAATAGGAACCACCCCTGTCATATCACTAAGAAAGAGGGAAAATAAAACTACGAATCTTTTTCTTTCAAAGTAAAATGGAAAGCTCGCTGCTAGTTCTCAAATATCTTACTGAACCTTTCAAAGATAGGTGACCTGGCGGTCTAGGGGTAAGGTGTCAGACTTCTGTGCCGGCGGCCGGGGTTCAATCCTCGGTCACGGCAAAGATTTATCTGATTACCAAACCCTTCCTTCACCTCTGACAAGACATCTTGTGAATGTGAGGAATGCCAGGCCTCCACCGTGGTTCGGATTCCACGTTAAACTGTAGGTCCTCCATTTCATCTCACAATCACCCTACCATTACACATTAGCGTAAGTGCGTATAACCCGAACGGGTAGTAAGACGCGGTAATAATAATAATAACAATATCAAAGAATTACTGTATTTGTTAGAGGAAGATTAATTAATCTAGATACCTTTTCCCTCAAGACTAGTCTAATAGCTAGGCAAATATGCTTAAATTGTCATTGAAAATGGGCTAATGTCACATTTTCACACTTTTTTCCTTTTTAATAAAACCTTTACCATAGGGGTTTTAAGGAAAAAGAGCCCTGTTCGAAACCAAAAACTTATGTTATTGCGTTAGTAGAGTTCGAGTCTGCGCGGCAATTTCTCGCTTACAGAGGTGGCCGGCCACCTTAGGAACCTGTGTCATTCCATGGAGTCTGTGGAAATTAAAACCAGTTTTTTTTACTATATATGCCTATATCTGTATATTTAAAAATGATATATTAAAATTAAAATGTATAGTTCACAAATCCCAATTTCGCTTTTCTCAAATAAAGAACGGTACAAATTACAAACACATTCACATTTGGATGCGATTCATGGTTCGAGCGTAATCTTGTATCACATATTCCGTTTAAATGGGCCGTTAGATGGGTCTCTTAAACTAAGGTATGAATTTTTAAACAGCGTCGTCTTATCACTTGATTAAAGAGACACTTTGGTTCTAATTAAAATTCTCCCTCCTGTCTCCATAATTTATTTTTAGCGTCGCTTCTTACTACCAATTCGGTTAGTAGCTTATGTAATTTTAAGGCGTCTCTCTCGCATTATTGTGGACTGCCGACAACGGGTGGATCGGGGCTCAGAATCCGTGTCGGATGCGTTGAAAGAGGTTTTCTTTAATGGTTTTACAATCTCCCTCCACGCAAATGCGGGTAAACTTCCTTTAAATTCGACTTTACTCATTCCTAACAAATTAGTGTACAACTAGTACATAAGCGTATATAACCTGATCGTGAGGTAAGACTCGTTTCTAAATAATATAATAAATAAAAAACGTTTATATCTGATAAGTCGGAAAATTTTCAGCCCACTTTGGTCAGAGATCATAAACATTTTCCTCTAACTACCTGTGAAATCGCAAATAAAACTATGTAATTTACTTAAAAATTAACCCGCCTCGGTGTCGTAGTTAGTTAACGCGCTAGTTGAGTTGAGCTCGACTGCCGAGGTCGGGGAGATCGAGGTTCGAATCTAGGTCGGGTGAACCGGGGGAGTTTTTTCCTAAATTATTTTCCACTCTCTCTCTTTCCACGCAAATGCGGGTTAACTTCCTCTATATTCAACCTTCCCAATTCCCAATCCATTAGCGTAATTAGTACTTAGCGTAAAACCCGAAAGGGTAGTAAGACGCGGTGCTAAATAAAATAAATAATTTGAAATTTAATAATGTTATATTCTCTATTACATATCGGTAGAAACTGCGTGAAATCAATATTTGGCGAGCCATTTTATCCTCTTTTCTTTTTTTTGTATTCTGGAACTGGCTTGCGACGAACTCAATTTAATAACAGTAATGGATGCTATGAAAACGTCCACAGCAAAAAATTGATGTAGGATTGTCGAGAACCCGAGGGGCGTCTTTGGAGTGCGACTTGTGTTTCGGAGAGAACCGAATTCTATGTGGACGCATTTTTATTTATTTTTCGGGTTAGAGGGGGTGAAGAACGAATGTGCTCCCCCGTTCGTTCAGCCCCTCTACGTGTGTTACGTCAGAGGCGGAAGATCAATGGGGCTCGGGACGGCCCGGCTTCCGCGCCTGCCAACGGGACGGACTGGTCTTAAAACTCGTCCCGCCTGCCTGCACTGCAGATTATTTCATTGGGTGAGATGATGATGATGGTAATGATAGTAATAATAATATTACTAAACACTGCGCCCATTTAAAAAAAAGGGGGGGCGCTTTGTTTTAAGGGTGTTACATGGAAGAGCACTGAAAGATGTAGTGAAAGCTTAGAAACCTCGGATTATTATTTTATGAAGTGATTTGATATTTTTTAGTATTGTTTTCAACAAAATATAGGCGAAAATTATCAAGTTTCTGATCAGTTAAAGATAATAAATTTTTAAATTAAAGTGTTTAAAAAAAGTTGGATGAGGATTTACGCAAAAATTTGTATTTCTGAGATTAAAGAAAAGGGCTAGTTATAAACTTACAATCTAACCTTCCTTTATCATTATTATTATTATTAGTACCGCGTCTTACTACCCGTTCAGGTTATACGCACTTACGCTAATGTGTAGTGGTAGGGTGATTGTGAGATGAAATGGAGGACCTACAGTTTAACGTGGAATCCGAACCACGGTGGAGGCCTGGCATTCCCCACATTCACAAGATGTCTTGTCAGAGGTGAAGGAAGGGTTTGGTAATCAGATAAATCTGTGCAGGGACCGAGGATTGAACCCCGGACCCCCAGCACAGAAGTCTGACACCTTACCCCTAGATCACCGGGTCACCTATTCCTTTATCAAATAAAGTTATGTTTTGATAAGGTCGCAACAGTTAATAGGATAATGTGGGAGCGTTTTGTAGGGTTTTATGTAAGCTATCACATTTAAAAATAAAATTAAACTTAAACTGTTTAACTAGTCAGAACGTTCGACACTTAAGATCAGTTGGTAGCTTGTTTAAAGGTCCCGGGTTCGATTCCCGGCATGGCCTAAAAAATTGATCATTTGTGAAATGTGGGTTTGCCCTTTCACAGTGGTGAATTAATGGACGGGGGTACTGGATGTTGTGTCTCTATTATAGATTTAAGTTAGTTTATAAGTCGTGTGAGTATCAGTCGGTTCAGAAACTGCCCGTTAATTACCACCAATAAATGAAGGGGAAAAAAACCTTGTTAAATCTTGCCAACATTTTGTTGAAAACCATTTTAAATATAACAAACCACCTCAAATAATCCGGGATTTTGAAACGACTGCAGCGCCGCATTGTGTGTGGGCTCATTCAAAGCTTCGCGGTCAAGCTTCCAATTTCGAGAGTATCGATTGTAAGCAAGAAATTTAAGAAGTCCACCCCCCCCTGTTTTTTGTTAAGTTTGCTATACTCTTCATCGGTTCATTGCAATCGGGGATTATTTTTATACGGACTACTTTTTTCTTTTATTTGTTCTCTTTCTCTAACCATGTTCTTTTGCTCATTCTTTCTTCATTTTTTCTTTCATTCTTTTTTTTCTTTCTTTCGTTATTTCTTCCTTTTTTTCTTTCTTTCGTTATTTCTTACTTTTTTCTTTCTTTCGTTATTACTTCCTTTTTTCTTTCTTTCGTTATTTCTTCCTTTTTTCTTTCTTTCGTTATTTCTTCCTTTTATTCTTTCTCTCGTTATTTCTTACTATTTCTCGGCCCTTTGGAAAGCGTAAGTATTGTTATCGTAAAAACAAAAGCAAATGTAACTCGATATTTTGATATAGCTCTACATTTCATGACCCCCCTAAAGCAGAAAAAGTTGTTTTTGCGATGCCGTCTGTCTGTACCTCGGGCTAGAGCCGAAACCATTTTACCGATCGGGCTAAAACTTGGTATCTGGGGTTTTCATAATGTCCTCCCAAAGGGTTTTTGGAATTAGATGTATAACTCTGAAATTAAGGATAGTGTACTGAAGGGAAAAAGGAATAAAATCGAATTCCTCAAAATTTGTTCTAATAGTTTTCATTACATTTATCTAGGCACTGTAGAGCATTGAAAGCAAAATGGAAATTTATTTGAAGGTACTTAACATTAGTAGAAATTTCCAATTTTGATCGTATTTACGAAACTATTTGAGATGAGAAATAACTTATCATTGTAGAGATGTAGTAATACTAAAAATACGAATATTTTATTTGAAATATATTTTTATAAAACGAATAGTTTCCGAGTTTTAAAAGAAATTGACGTTGCTACATTGAAATTGTGAATGGGTTGTTATGCTCTTTGGTGGACCGAGGAATTACTTTTTTCTCATTGTTTCTGTAACAGTGTATACAGTGGTAAAATTTGATATTGGATTTATTTTCCTGTTATGTTTCAGCAACACTGTAGATTACTTTTGTTTCACACATATTATTATTATTACTATTATTAGCACCGCGTCTTACTACCCGTTCGGGTTATACGCACTTACGCTAATGTGTAATGGTAGGGTGATTGTGAGATGAAATGGAGGACCTACAGTTTAACGTGGAATCCGAACCACGGTGGAGGCCTGGCATTCCTCACATTCACAAGATGTCTTGTCAGAGGTGAAGGAAGGGTTTGGTAATCAGATAAATCTGTGCCGGGACCGAGGATTGAACCCCGGCCGCCAGCATAGAAGTCTGACACCTTACCCCTAGACCACCAGGTCACCTTCACACATCTTACTGGTTTTAACTAATTAATGTCTCCATTTTTAGGTAAAGGAGAGAAAGTATGTACGGTCCACCGTACCATTTTATTCTTTACCCTTTTTTTGCCTTTGTTTCTCTCAATCTCTCCCTTTCTCTAGCCGACTCTTTCTTTCTCCCGCTCTCATAAGCTCATCAAGTCCATCAGCCGCCAGGCCTCACGAACGCCAAGTAAACTCTCAATGGACCGCTGAAGGCTTCATCAGGAAACTTTTATATGGGGGGTGTATACTCGGTCAAACTTTAGTCCTGGGAAGGGGGGGGGGGTCATCTGACCCTTATTTTTGGTGCCTGAAAAAAAAAACCGGGAGAACCCGGGAAATTTTCGGTGTCTGGAAAAAAAAAAGACTGGCAAACTGATCTGTGAAAAAAAAACCTGAGAAAACTCCTTTTAATTTAAAATTTGGTAATTATTTGTGTTAGATGGAGGGTGGAAAACCCATCTCTTCGATGCTTATCATGCTCTTAAGGCGTCACTCTTTAAATAGACCGGATTGCCGATGAATGGGAGATCGAGGTTCGAATCCTAGTCGGGGGTATTGAGAATTAATTTCACGCAAATTCAGTTACACTTCCTCTAAATTCAACCTTACTTATCCCTAACACATTAGCGTAGATAGTACGTATGCGTGTAACCCGAACGGTTAGAAAGGCGCAGTGGTAAAATAAAAAACGGGGGCATTAGTGAACATAATGGTTTAGAAAAATACCATCTTCCCTTCTTTCGCCCCTCATGCATATTAAAGCTACACCACAATTTTCTTATAAATGTTCATATCAGACTGAAATTGTCACTAGACATTATACTCTGTATCTGGTAAGAAGGGATTGTGAAAGGCCTTTTCTCCTGTCAAAGCGCTACTATCTAGCAGGGTTTTGGTAGGAGAAAGAACCTTCCAGACGTTCCTTCCGACCATAGACATGCTTTCACATAGTCATACAAATACTAGGGTAAAATAGTAAAAATATGTTCAATGTTGACCTCAAAAAAATATGTTTGCATTTATAAAAGGTGTTCCAAAAGTCAATTTTTAAAATCATCTCGGTCTATATAATAATACCATTTAGCACGGCGTCTTACTACCCGTTCGGGTTATACGCTATCTAGGTCTAAAGTATCTGTACAAAGAGGGGGGGGGGATTTCTATTAAATAAAATAGTGCTACCCGCTTCGGTGGCCTTGTGGTATAACCCGCTACCCTCTCATTGAACTGGGCTGCCGATGACGGGGAGATATAGGTTCGAATCTCGGTCTGGTATGCTAAAGGTGGTATTTCCAAAATAGTTTTTCTATTCTCCCTCCATGAAAACGCGGACACCCTTTCTACGAATATAACCTTCCTAATCTCTAAAATCCGTGATAGTAATTAGTACCTCAGCGTATAATCCGAATGGGTATTAAGACGTGGTACTAAACAAATTAGCGGCAACCATGTTTCACAGATTAACTATATAACTGAACATTGTTAAGTAAAATGTGTCGACGCCTTTTTTCCCGCTATGCCGAGCGTGAAATTTTCTCTCGTCCGCCGCAACACGCTCAAATAACTTTTTATACGAGTAAATGCCGTCATTTCTTGGTTACCTTTATTTTATTTTTATCCCTCCCCCCTTTTCCTCATGTCGTCGGGTGCTGTTTATTTATTTGTATTTTGTCTTCCTTGCTGTATGTGCGCCAAGTCTGTGTTACGGAAGTTTTGTTTGTATCAGTCCTGTCTCTCTTTCTTTTTCTTTCGAGTTGATTATTTAGCGACCCTTGCGTCGAGGCTAGAAAATTTCTTGACTTTAATTGTTTCAAGTTTATATGAGGTGTTGGTGGAGTTTTAAATTTGTGGTAGATTAACTCACTCTTTTATTGGAGAAAAAAGAGAAATATAAAATATTTTCTAAAACCATGTCGGCAATATATTGTCGAACTATTTATTTATCTTTTTTTAAAAATTTAAGCGGTATAACTCTACAATAGTAGTTTATTTCGTATCTCAACTACAGTAGCCCCGTGGCTTCTTTGGTGCTAACTGACAGCTCACAGCTGACTTCTGACGGCTTTGAAAAGCTACCAGACCAAATTATGTATCCCTACGCCGAATTGTATGATCTGCAAAAACATGTGTTTAGCAGCTGTCACTTGTGACAGTAAAAATTTAGGTATATACCTAAATGTTGACTGTCAGAAGTCAGCTGTGAGCTGTCAGTCAGCACCAAAGAAGCCACGGGGCTGCTGTAGTTGCGGGGATATGGTCAAAATTGGAGATTGCCGCTAATTAAAGTATCCTCAAAGATATTTTTATTTGTTTGTAACGTTACACATTTACCTGGATACGAAATTCAATCAAAATAGCTAGAACGTATTTTGAGAAAATAGAGATATTTTTCTCTTTTTTTTTTACCCCTTCAGTAAACTACCCTTAATTCTAAGGGGTGAGTCGGGGTGGTTGTAGGAGAGGTTGGGGGGGAGAGGGTTATGGGATGTTCTGCTTTGTTGGTGGGTCGCGGGTTCGTTACATTATTAATGAGGAGGTAAAATAATTGCTGTCCTCTCGTTGTGAAATGTTTGTTCGTGTCCGCTGTTGTAGTGAGTGTGGATCCATGTCTGTTTGTGCATGTTGTTTCGTATCGTGTGTGTGTGTGGCGGGGGGGGAGGGGGGGGACCACGTGTGTTTTGGGCGTGATGCTCCCCTCCCTCCCCGCTTCCTTTCATGTCGTGTTATAGGACTGAAACAATGACTACGTGTGTGAGAAGGCTTTGGTGACCTTAATTTTTAGGGTCATTCGAGCATATGAAAGTTTTTTCTTCTCTCTCTAGAAGCTGTGCCTGCCCCTCCCCGCCTCCTATCAGCCCCTCTGCCCCACTACATCTTCCCTTCTCCCCATTACCACGGTTTTACTGTACAGGTACATTTTTTCTCTTTAAAATAAACATAGTGTCACAAGAAATTGGTCAGATTTCATAATTAATTAAAATATTTTTTCAATTATTTTCTTTTGTTCATTTCCCGTTTGGATTATACTTGTATATTATTTAAACTAATCGAGTATGGATGAGGATGGCAGAATTTCAGAGGAAATGTACCCTAATTTGCGTGGAGGGATCGTGCGAAACCGTTTTCGAACCCCGATTTCATCGTCAACTGCAATCCAGTCACACACACACGAGAGAGACGCGCTAGACCGCCCGGACACCGTTGCGGAGATGTTTATATTAGTTCTTATAATGATTTTTAAATAAAAAATAAAACTCCCATGAGTGGATATACGGTTATAAAGGCGTGTGCGGTTTTTTTTTCAATTTGCCGGTGACGAGGAAAGGTCGAGGTTCGAATTCAGGCTGGCTGCACTGGAGGCGTCTCCAGATTTTTGATTTCCCGACCTTCCCAAACAAAAATGTGGGTTGAATTTCCTCAACATTACTCCTTCCTCACCTTAGACACCGTCGGCGTGAATAACGTTGCTAGCCAGAGGGGTGGGTAAGTAGTGGTGCATCAAAACAGACGTTAAGAGTGACTTTATCCACCTCGGTGGCCGCAAGATATAACGCGCTACCCTCGCACTAGACTACCTTAGACGGGGTTCGAATCTCGGTCGGGTGCACTGGGGGTGATTTTTTACCGAATGGTTTTCCACTCTCCCTCCACTCACTTGCTGGAACACTTCCTTTAAATATCACCTTCCTAATCCCTAAAGCAACTAGCTTAGTTAGTACATAGAAGTATATCCTGAACAGGTAGTCAGACGATGATAAAAAAAAGCGACATTGTTTATACATCCATTTACTTTTGTCATCCATTTTGTCAAGGGGGGAGGGAGCGCAAAGAAGGTGGTTGGGCATGGAGGGCTAAAAAAAACTCTTCACCTAGTTCGATTATAATATATTTTTTCTATTCAAAGTTATACATCCCCACCTTTTTTTCCTTGTATTCTAAATCCCCCCGCCCCCTTTAGTTTTTTTATTTGACGCAGGTCTAATACCGGAATATGTGGGAAAAGAGAAGGCTGTATGTAGGTAAACTTGGCTCTTGACACACGGCATTGCGTTTTTTTTTAAAGTTTTAAATGAGATTTTTGATTTTGTTCGTGTTTAACCTGGGAATACAATAAACAAGTTGTGAGCCAAATAAAATGCTTTAAACATTATATAGAATCCCTGATTTTATAAATGTATTCAAAATAAATTCAGAAAATATTACACCCGCAAATAAAATCTAAATGTTCAGCTTTCTTGTGGTGTGTAGGGCTTAGGATATATTCTTTTTTGTGAACCGTGGACTTTTAATATCCACCATGAATAACTTTGAATTGTTCGTAATGCCTTACGTTGCCTATGAAAATAAGAGTGCAATAATAATACCCTGCTCTGATATCTTCCGCATTAGTGAGTGTGCACTGTGATGATGATAATGATGATGATGATAATAATAATAATGTGTCTGGGCTTGCACAATCGTATCCCAGTAGTGGAAAGATTTTCCAGTACTAATGTACCGTTGTACAGGGTACGCCCGGATGTACTAATAGTACATCTTTCCGTGGAGGCTCTTCCCATGTCGAGATGAGGTGAGATGAGGGTGATAGGGAGTATGAGGGCTTGGAACCAGTGAGAACTCTTAATCCTAACTAACCAAACCCTGATAACCGTTGGAGTGATTCCCCTTTCGTGAAAAAGATACACGGTACCAGCCCAGAAACGAACCCAGGACCTCTAGGTAAACATCTAGAGGCTCTCATTACTATTAGAACACGAGAAAAGTTAAGTGAAGTGTTAAAACAAACCAGAAGCAGTTAATTTCATATTTTATAAATACTATAAAAACAAAAGATTAATAAAACAAAGTTATTCTAAATATCATACTTATTTTGACAAATTTTGCTCCCTAAAAGCAAAAAACTTTCAAACACATGGCGTAAATTTGTTAAATATGTTTTTCACTTACAAAAACAAAAAACATAAAAAAAATCTCGACCCGGTAAATGCCAGATAGTTTACTAAAACATTTTTTGACCGACAGTTTAATTTTCCCAAGTTTATAGTTTTGCAGTTGTGAAAATTATACCCCCATTGCGTTTTACGATGGTCCGAACAATCCGCAAAATTTTACTGAAGTGATAAGGCACACATAATTTGGAAAGAATTTACTCACATTCTCGAAGTGGAAATGTGTATTAAAAAAAAAGATTTTTTTAAATCTCTGAGAACTTGGTTCCAAATATTTTACTTGTTCTTAACTTAACGGTTAACCTTATTATTTTAAAATGTAGCGTAAAGGTCAAGAATTCTTCGCGGAGCCGGTGTGTGTCTGTGTGTGTACGTTTAACAAACGGGACGTCTCAATATTTACAACCAAAATAAAAATTCCTTTGTGCTGCAACGGCCTTTCATTTGTCTTCAACTCCCACGAAGACCTCCCCCCTACCCGCTCCCATTTTCTCAAAAAAAAAAAACAT
>CABFVX010001082.1:161270-176953 GCA_902151425.1 Timema shepardi
CATAGATGTAAAACTTTGCCGGTTGAATTATAATTAAATGCGGATAATAAACTGGCTTAAAAGAAAAAGTTGTACGAATCGCTTTTATGAAGTTGTTTTTACTTTCTCTCGACACCTCGGAGGGAAAGTATTGTGATCTTAAAAAAACAACCAAACTCGGAGATATTTATAAATGTCGACATTTCATGATGGCGTCTGTCTGTTTGTACCTCGGCTAGAGCCGAAACTATTTTATTTGTTAAGCTAAAACTTGGTAGGTATCTGTGGTTTTGCCTAACGTACCCCCCCCCCCCCGAGGGACTTTGTAATTAGGTAGCTAACCCTAAATTTAAGGGTAGTTTGCTGAAGGTCAAAAAGAAATAAAAATCAAAATTTTAGTAATTTACTTTAACGATTTTGATTAAATTTGGTATGTAGAAAAGTTTTTTCACTATAAACAAGATGGCAATTTACATTTTCTCATGAAAATGTTTTTGAGGGTACGCTACATGAGATACATTTTCCAATTTTCATCATTTCTCCGCAACTATTTGAGGTACGGAATAACTTATCACTGTAAATGTAGTACTATCAAAGATAATAATCTTTTGTTTGAAATATAGTTTTATAAAATCAATAATTTCTGAGCTACGTATAACCAAATGTATATACTTTTAAATTCAGGTCTTTGAAAATGAATTTGATTCTTATGCTCTTTGGTTGACAAAGATGTTTGTTCTCGATTTTTCTGTAACAATGATCCTAGTTCCAAATGCCATAGCGTAAGTAACAGTGTATATTATTTCATTTTTGATATTAGTGTAATGTTTCTACAACAATGTATAGCCCTATTGTTTCATTTCACAAATATTACGAGTTTTTAGTAGATGTCTATTTTAAGATAAAAGCGGGAGAAAGTCTGTGCGGTACCCGTACAATTAAAAAAAATAATTATGATTGCATAAAAATAAGTTTTGTATCTCTGCAGTTCGAACTTTACTAGTATTATTGTTTATTAGATTATCAAAGGTCAAATCATGTAACTACCCTCTCTCACCTTCTATTACTCTTTAGTGTTTTTAACTATCCGTGCTTTCCTTTTAAAACTTGAAAGCTCGCTTGTTCTTGGAAAAGTAGAGGTAACTAAACTAACTCTCCGGCTCTTATGAAGCATGCAAAAAACACAACCCTAAACACTCGTCATACCTCCAGACCAAGGCAAACACAACTTTGTAAACGTAAAGAAGAAAGAAAAAAACCCAACTCAAATGAACGCTAAGCATCATTAGGTGTTCTTTCTTCTTCGCCCGTCTCGTCTAATTCCCTCCTTTTTTTTACTCTTTTTTTTAACAGATGAATAAACTTGTGACATATCATCTCAAGGGGTATAAAATATTGGAATGGAAACGAAAACATGGGAATTTGGACTGAAAATATTCCATCCGTCTTGGTTTTGGAAATAAGGATGGTAAGCCTATGTAAAAAGTATTTTAAGATTCTTCAACCCCCCCCCCCACCCCTTTCCACCGTTCCGCCCCCCCTCCCCGTTTACTCCCACAGCACACATCCGATTTTTTTTTGCGGAGGTACAGTCCAATTTTTAGAAAAAGAAAATGTGTTTGCGGCAAAAATGGCGAGCATTTACCACACTAATATTATTTTATATACTGATGATAGCCATCGAAAGTGACTGCTGCTTATAACACTACTTGACGTATGCGCACATGAAGGTAGATCTAGTAGCTTTTATAGTTTTCATATAAAGGCCTGGTTTTTTAGCATTGGACACTTGCTTGGAGGGAGAGTGGTAAACTATATAGAAGGAGGGGGGGGGGAACCTCCCTCGGTACACCCATCAGGGGATTCGATGCTCTTGTCAACCTGAAAACCAGACCAGATGCGGTTAACTCTCGATATTAAAACGCGCGTCCCTCCGCGTGGCCAGGTGGTTAGAGTATTATTACCACAAATCTTAGGCCTCGCTCGAGTCTTCGCTCTCTCCAGGCGAATGATGGTGCGTTTCTTTAATATTCGCCACCTTCGGTGTGCTCTCTGAAGTATTAGTGTTTTAAATCCTTACCTTGGGACAGCAACTTACTGGCGACATTAAATGAATACATTAACTGACGGAATTAACATATTTCTTCTTAAAATGCTGTATTTATAGTTTTTCTCCAGTCTTGTGTCTTCCAAGGACATACCTTTATGACTTACCTCTCCTGCTTCATATTTGTTTTTGTAGTTTATCTCCAGTCTTGTGTCTTCCAAGGACATACCTTTATGACTTACCTCTCCTGCTTCATATTTGTTTTTGTAGTTTCTCTCCAATCTTGTGTCTTCCAAGGACATACCTTTATGACTTACCTCTCCTACTTCATATTTGTTTTTGTAGCTTATCTCCAGTCTTGTGTCTTCCAAGGACATACCTTTATGACTTACCTCTCCTACTTCATATTTGTTTTTGTAGCTTATCTCCAGTCTTGTGTCTTCCAAGGACATACCTTTATGACTTACCTCTCCTACTTCATATTTGTTTTTGTAGCTTATCTCCAGTCTTGTGTCTTCCAAGGACATACCTTTATGACTTCTCTTTCCTGCTTCATAGTATGTGTTTGTAGTTCCTTTCTTTACGTATATCTTCAAAGAGCACACCTATAATACATCCTTTTTATGAGTTGTAATTTATCTGATTATCATTACCCCCTTTCCTCTACCTTTTCGCAGTTATAATAGTTACATACTTCATTCTCGTATCTTTAATCACCCTCATCCACACCCATTTTTTCCTGCAGTATTCCCTTCATTATCTTTGTCCTACCTTTTGTTTCTACCTTTGTTCTGCGGTTTTACTTAGTTCGCTGGGTCTCTTAGTTATCTTGGTTTCTCTATTTCTTCTCTTTCCTTTTTTTTTCTTCACCCTAACAAGGTTAGGATAAAAAGTAAAAAAATACATTTTCTAGTATGTTCGAGTATATACAGTGGTTATTTTTATGTTACGTTCTAAACATTTCTCTTACTTTTAATTTTTAATCTTGTAATTTCACTTGATATATTTAAAAAAAACGAGATTCAAAAATAAATGTTTGTGTCTGAAAAAAAATTATGAATCTCAAACATTTGGAATAGTTGTTGAATTTGATTGGAAAACAAATAAAGGTTAAACATCTAAATTTTTTGAGTGTATTTTTTTTATCTTGCTTTGACGTTTTGTATTATTTTAATCAACATTTAATTTAATTTTTAAAATTCATGTTTGTGTTTTAAAAAAGAAGCAATATTAACTGAATATTTTTTTAAAGCCAAACTGGATATGTAGTCTTTTTTTAGTGCTCATTTGAAAGCTTGATAAAAAAAAAGCTTCAAAAGTGTTTTTTTTTACAAAATTTCAATACATCTAGAATGCGCGTAGATATGTTAGTTTTTTAAATAAAAGAGTTGGTTTTTATTTTTGTGTATACTTCAAACTTGTACCTAGAGTTATTTAACGTTTAATTAGAATAAAAAAAATGGTTCCAATCTCGTCTGTAACGTGGGGTTGCATAAAACATGATCTCCTGTACGCAACATGCCTTGCTAGTGGAATTAACTTTATTAACTGCTCAGGAGAGCCGTTAATGGGTTGGGTTGGAGCCAGGAATAGGGAGGGGGTGGGGGTAAAGTACGATATCAAATTGGTTTCAGTTCGGGCTACTTTACTGTGACCATTTTTTTTTGTGATAGGTTAATTTTTGTTTTAACTTGGACTCTTTGAGGTATTTAACGTGCATGTTTTGAACCAACTGATTATATCAGCACACAACTCATAAAACTCATAAACTTTAAACTAGAACAGACACAATACCCATTCCTCCGGTCGTTACAGGATGACTACATACAAGGAAAACCTGTTTTTTTTTGTCAGGAAAATCGGGAAAATCTCGAGAAATTTAAATATTTCGCCAATTCTGCACCTATACATTTTAATAAAAGTGAGAGATCTTTTTTCTTGATGTTAAAACTATAAATTGCTTATATAGGGCTGTTATATAAAACGGGATGGTTGTACAAGGTTTGTTTTATAACACTAACACATGGACACAAATAATACCTAAAACTTCACTCTCGCAGTAGACTGGACTGTCGATGACGGGGGGGGGGATTGAGGTTCGAATCCCGGCCGTGTATTATGGGTTTGTTTTCCACTCTCCCTCAACGAAAATGCAGGTACATTTTCTCAAAATATAACCTTCCTAATCCCTCAAACTATTAGCGTAATTAATAAATAAGCGTATACAACCCAAATGAGTAATAAGACGCGGTGCTAAAAACAATTAGTAAAAATGTTTTGAATAAATTGAGACAGTAGCTAATTGTCTATTTTTGATTTATTTATGTTTATAAAATTATCCTCCACCCACTACTCGTGTAGATTACAGAGATATAAATAGTCAGTATTCAATAAACACCAATAATTCGACCTCGTGGTTTTGGGGTTAAGTGCTCGCCTCAGGGCCTTATATTCACGGGTTTAGACCCAGCTGGGGTCGACGGGTTTTTCTCCAACAGAGTGGAAAGTCCTTTACGGGAGAGACATTACAACCAGGTTCTGGGGCCTGTATGTAGACTACTCTCCGCTCTGGTGGAACAGAGCGTTGTCTGGGGAACGCCTGTGTACAGTAGCCCCGTGGCTTCTTTGGTGCTGACTGACAGCTTTGAAAAGTTACCAGACCAAATTATGTATCCCTACACCGAAACATATGAGCTGTAAAAACATGTGTTTAGCAGCTGTCACTTCTGAAGGGAAAATTTCGGTATACCTAAATGTCGACTGTCTGAAATCAGCTGTGAACCGTCAATCAGCCCCAAAGAAGCCATGGGGCTACTGTACCTAAATGTTGACTGTCAGAAGTCAGCTGTGATGTCTCAGTCAGAACCAAAGAAGCGACGGGGCTACTGTATCGGCAATGAGATGATGTGATGATAGAGAATATAGGGGCGTGGGCTAATGGGAGTCTTAAACCTAACTTAAGCATAATTTACCAACCCCTGGCGACCGTTGGGATAATTCCACTTGAGAGAAATATATCCTACGGGCCAGTTTCATAGTCAAATTTAGTACGTCTCAAGTGCGGCGCTACACTAAGTTCATGACGACACCTACCTAAACCAGAATGGAATGAGCCAGTTTCCTATGCGAGAACGGCCCATTCCATTCTGGTTTAGGTAGGTGTCGTCATGAACTTAGTGTAGCGCCGCACTTGAGGCGTACTAAATTTGACTATGAAACTGGCCCTAAGTACCAGTTGGGAATCGAACCTGGGACCCCTAGGTTCGTAGCTAGGTTCGCTTACCACTACACCACGGGGCCGGATGACTATGGGATGATTTTGATAGATTTTTGTAGGAAGAACATTAGACGTTACTAAAACAATTTTAATATATTCATAAATCAAGTCATGTTATCTGCAGCTGTAACTTTTGATATATATTATCAATACTTATAAGATAACACAATCAAACAAGTAAAATATTTTCAATGTTGGCCGCAAAGAAGTATGTGTTTATTTTAGCTACTGTTCCTCCAACGAAAATCAGGATATAGTTGAGATGAAGCGCCGCGGTGGCTGTGAAATGAAGGTAATCCCACATTCGCGCTCTTGGCGGAGAAAAGGTGGTGGAGAGACATCGCTTGCAGACTGGAGAAGATACGTTTTTATAAATACTTGATGAGGAGAGAAGAAGATACCGTGTAGTCCCCGCTCGACATGTGACGGCCAATTACCGGGTACCAGGCGAACATCATCTCAAGAGGAGGTCGACAGTCTTTCTCCCTCCCCGACAGGAGAGTGACGGGGTTCCACAGCTCTGGTTTCTGGCTCCATATCATGACAGATTAACCGGGAAATTAGATAAGAGACTACGATACGCTCCAACCAGAAAATCCGTCGAAATGAGGTTTTCTGCACCCGCCAACTTGGCAACATTGGAAATCGGGATCAGTTTTAGTAGTTTTCTTTTTCCACCCGCATCAGTGGCCGAACGGTCCAAGTCGTCACTCTCGTGTTGGACTGGCCTGCCGATGATGGAGGAGATTGTGGTTCGATCCCGGTTTGGTGTACTGAGGATGATTTTTCCTAAGTAGTTTCCCACTTTCTCTCCACAAAAATGATGGTATACTTAATATAAATAATAAATACACTGTGAGACGTACCACACCTGATGCAGAGGCTCGTGATCGAATATGGACCTCCCGCCTTGGAAGGTTAAACGTGCTAACCTTTATTCTAAACTACGTTCTTTTTTTCCCTACAAAGTGGTAACGCGTTGAAATGTCGCATTTCCAGTTTGTGTGGGTTCCCGAGCTCTAAACATCCATGGCATTTCCGGTTCGTGGGGAACAAGGTACTTGGCCAAAAAAACCCGGACCTACCTCATTCGCGAGGTAAACAGAACTTGGCCGCCAGTTTTAGCTCGGTGCCAGCGTGTTCCACTGGCGCGTTATGGCCGTAAAACGTTTGCAGGTTTTCCACGCCCCCTGAGAGCCGGAAAAACACAGGGAATTCGGTAAAACCTGGTAAAAAAATACTAGAATATTTGTTAATTTGATACCTTTAAGGCCTTCGGCCCTGTCAACTGCGAGTTAAAACCTATTTTGTGAGATGGTGGGTGAAAGGTGTAGCTTGGCTTCACAACCGACCAAATTATCCTTCCGCGCCAACAAGAACAGATGGATCATGGAAACAGTAGATGGCGCTAGCTACCGATTAGGTCTTGCGGAAAAATCATACGTTTGGAAATATCCGTTTTCTCGAAAACGAGGGAAATTTGTATGTTAATATATTCAAAACCTCTTCCAAGATGATGTATCGATGTTTATTAAGTGTTACATTTTCTTTTTTTTGTTTTTGTTATGAAGCCGGCAATTTTATATTGAAAGATGTCAATTTTATTGATATTTTATCACTTTTTTTTTAAATTATAGAGGTGCGGTGTACTTATTATTATTATTATTATTATTATTATTATTAGCACCGAGTCTTACTACCCGTTCGGGCTATACGCTAATGTGTAATGGTAGGGTGATTGTGAGATGAAACTGAGGACCTACAGTTTTAACGTGGAATCCTAACCACGGAGGAGGCCTGGAAATCCCCACATTCACAAGTTGTGATTAATACACGTCTTCTCTGGTGTGTACATAAAAAGTATAACTTAACATGCCTCTATTCTTGAACAAACCGTTTCTAAAAAGAAAATTGAAAAAAAAAATCTTGAATTTAACCGTTTGTTCCCACGGCTCTGCATTTCCACGCCAAAAGAAAAGGGGCCAATCGCCTTAACTGAAAACTTAAAATAGTTGGCCTAGGTCGTTGGGTAGACTGAAGAAATACGTTCGCTGATTCAAACAGGGTTTACCACCTTCTTAAAAAATGGTTGTGAAGTCACAGAAGATACATTTCCCCGTAAATTTTAAATCGTCCTGTTTTAAACACAAGTTGCACGACTTCTAACTTAGTTTGATGAAAAGTAGAATTTTATTAGAGGGTCTACTCTTTTCTTCATTCTAAGCTACCTAGAAAAAAAGAGAATTCCTTCTAAAAACGCATGGAATTCGGTAGTAAGAGAATGGTCAAAATAGTCAATACATCGAAACAACATATTCGGAATATGCGCCAGGTTTTTTTCTGTGAGACTGAGGCTAGAATCCCGGTAGGGTCTACAGAGGGTGGCTTTTCATAAAATATTTTCACTCTCTCCTTCTACGCAAATGCTTATCTCTAAAATTCTTTCTTCCTAATACCTACCCCATTAGAGTAATTATTATCACTCATATAACTCTGAACAAGTAGTAAGAATTGGTAATTAAAAATCCTAGTAAAAATAATAATTGTCTTCATGTTTTGATTATGTCAAGTGAAACTGAAATATATTCACCGTTGATTCAACCAGAGCACAGTTTTCCATTGAATACTTGGTTCGTCAATTATCATTTTTGAACAAAAAAAAACAACATATTTTCTACTAGAATTATTTCTCTCTGCATAGTTTTGGAGGAGTGTAGGTAAGCGGGGGAGGGGGGATGATAAACTTATCCCTTGCTAATTAGAGTTGACGCCTACGCGCGCGCCTGTGACTCTGCCAGGAAAGTGCTCTGCAATAAGTGTCTAAGCGACATTAGGATCATGTCCCCCTCCGAGTCTTACTACCTGTTCAGGTTTTACGCATAAATGATAATTACTCTAAGGGGGTAGGGAGGAGAAAGGAAGAATTTTAAGAGACAATTTACCCGCATTAGCGTGGAAGGAGAGAGGGAAACAATTTATTATTATTATTATTATTAGCACCGCGTCTTACTACCCGTTCGGGTTGTACGCACTTACGCTAATGTGTAATGGTAGGGTGATTGTGAGATGAAATGAAGGACCTACAGTTTAACGTGGAATCGGAACCACGGTGGAGGCCTGGCATTCCTCACATTCACAAGATGTCTTGTCAGAGTTGAAGGAAGGGTTTGGTAATCAGATAAATCTTTGCCGGGACCGAGGATTGAACCCCGGCCGCTAGCATAGAAGTCTGACACCTTACCCCTAGACCGCCAGGTCCCCGGAAACAATTTAGGAAAATCCACCCTCAATAGACATGACTGGGATTCGAACTTCTATTTCTCAGTCAGCAGATCAATCTAACACTAGCTTGATTTCTTAGACCGTTCGACCACTGAAGTGGGTATCGATCCTTAATTTTTTTCAATACTTATCACCCATACTCTATATAAGCGAATGACAGTATAGTTTCACGTCAACTTTGGTTTGTAAAATACATTATAAACAATAATTAATATCTGGCTTATTGTTAAGTACTCGTACATAATTCATTAATGAATTTGACATCCTTTGGTTTGGGCTTGTTTTGTTTAGTGATGACTGGTGTGGGAATGTCTTGTGTGTCAGCCGGAGCGAGATAACAGATGGGAGTGGCCTAACCAACTCTTGGCTCCACCCCTCTATAGTTCAGTGTTCCGTCCAGAGATAGCCCTAGTAACAAAGGGCGAAATTTTAGTGTTACAGCCTCTAAGTAGACAACAACTTATTCGATAATTAAACTTTGGATTATAAATATGTTTACAGTAAAATGGTCTTAAAGAATTTAAAAGTGATAACACATTATATAAAAAGTCAAAATGCTGCGCTATGACATTTTTTAGGCTGTGTCAAAAATAGTCAATTTTAGAATATTTTCACAAATGATAGAAAATAAAGTATAAAACAATAAAGTTAGAAGCAGGTCTAACTTTTACATCCTTCCTTTACAAAATAAAACAAGTCCTTTGTTCCTGCGATGTATTTACGAGGTTGTATAGGTTACGTAAGTTGGTCATGTAAACCAGCAAATACATCGCTCTGAAATGGGCTCTCAAAAGACATGATATGGTTTCAAAAGTCGATAAAATTTTATGTATTCATATTATATGTATATTCATTCAAGTCATGTGATCTGCAACTTTCCATTTTTGATAAATAATGTTAATAGCTATAAAATAATGAACGAACAATTTTTTTTTAAATTTCTTTTAATTGTTCTTTCTATCAGAATGCTACTTTAGTTAAACATTTTCAGCGTTGGTGACATTTTATTTTCTTCCAAATATACCTTTTTACCGCGATTTTGTTACAGCTTCTCTTTTTACAACCTGGTTTATAGTTTACTCTACTTGTGTGTGACGACCTATATAAACGTTTTATTTAAACACTTTATACCTTTTTTTTGTGGGGGGGACGGGACCCTTAGACTAAATTTACGTGATAACATATTTTTTTAATGTCGCTTGTGTTTCTTTTTAAACGTCATCCACTTGACACTGTATGGAATATCTTTCCACGGGCTGGGTATCGTGAAAAGGATCAGGATTGAAGGTAGGTGACGCGTTGCCCGGGCGTTATTCCCCCCCCCCTCCATTATTTCCCCCTCTTTATTTTTTGTCAGGGTTATTAGCCCCAGGCAGTGATGACATCGAGCTAGTGATATCCAGCGAGGTTAATTAGCTTTGACTTTAATTTGGGAGAGAAAGCTAAAAAAAAACCTCACTGTTAGAGTCGTACCTGTACGGGAAGTACCTTTTGAAAAATGTCTAAAATACATAAAGTAGTACCTCGCTAATCCGAACTAATCGTGACATACACTTGTTCGGATTACCAAGAGAATACGGAAATGGTTTACTGCAGCGATAAAGAATTTATACAAATTTTAATTTTTTGTTTAGCACCGCTTCTTATTACCCGTTCGGGTTATACGTTTAAGTACTAATTACGCTAATGGGCTAGTAATTGGGAAGGTTGAATTTAGAGAAAGTGAACCCGCATTTGTATAGAAGGAGATTGGAAAACCATTTAGGAGAGCCCGCCCCCAATTCACCCGACCGAGATTCGAACCTCGATATCCCCGTACCTCGGCAGTCTAGCTCAACACAAAACCTGTGCTTTAGACCATGCGGCCACCGAAGCAGATAGAACGCACTATAGTTTTGCATTTACAGTTCTGTAACTATTTTTGCTTAAGAAAAACTAATTGTGTTGACTGACTACATCATCTAAGTATTTCACCAACTGTTCCTGGCAAAATTCTCTTTTAACTTGAGGTTTGTTGACCAATGAAATATATTTCATTTGAGTTGGTTTGTTCCGAGAACTGTGTTCGAACTACCGGACGAGGTCTAACCGGGCTATACAGGATGTTTTTTTTGTAACTCTGCCCAAATACAGCATCTGTGAGCATAAAGAAACAGAAACAACCCTTGTAAAAATTGTCCGGATACGTTATTTTGCAACAACGCAGCTACAAGTACGTACAGCTCACAGCTGGCTTCTGACAGTCAACATTTAGGTATATACCTAACTTTTGACCGTCAGAATTGAAAGCTGCTTAAACACATGTTTTTGCAGATCATATGGTTTGGCGTAGGGATACATAATTTGGTTTGGTAACTTTTCAAAGCTGTCAGTCAGCACCAAAGAAGCCATAGGGCTACTAGTATGTGTACAAGAAGTTAGCCGGGCAAATCTCAGCAGGTGCTAAAAACTCCCCGCCCTGCCGCAATGCGCAGTCCATCGTCGGGTTTCATTTGTTGACCTTTGAACACGTTGCCCGCGGCTGGGCACTTCAGAACGCCCGATGGACAAGCAACTTGTTGTACACGTACGTACTCACAGCTGCATACACCCGGTGTTGTTGCACTAAACTTCATCTTACATTTAGTAATACAAGATGCTGTGGCTTAACTTTGGGCAGAGAGTGTATAAACATCCTGTATAGTTGAATTTTCATAAGGAGATGCTTATCTCAGTCTTTTTCTCTGTATGTCTCTCTGTATTACTCTTGTTTTTTTCTATGTTTTTAATGTCTCTTTCTTATCTTCCTTTCTGTCTGTCTCGGGTATTTCCTCTTGAAATGTCGGCGTATTTGTGTGCGTTCGTCGATGGCCCTCTTGTTCAAATGGTGAAAGGGTACGGAATCTACTTCACCCATTTTCTTTGGGGGGGGTTGCATGAATATCACATACTTACTTCCACACGAGGGTTAGGGAGATCTTGCCTCACTTAGAGGAGAACCTTGGTTTGAATCCAAGGGGCGGTGCTGACAAATATTTTTTTCGTACCACATATTTACTACCCGTTCGGCTTATACGCATACGTACTAATTACGTTAATGTGTTAGGGATGAGAGAGAGAGAGGCTGAATTTAGAGAAGGTGTACCAGCATTTGCGTGGATAGAGGGGGAAACCGTTTGGAAAGATTTAGCATACAAACAATGTGTTCATAAAAATATACTAATAACTAATTATTATATGAAAGATTTAAGTTGACATTTTTAGCTCAAATTTTTTTTTCAAGCCGGCCCACCAACACTTTTTTTTTAGACCCTTGATATTAAAAAGATTAATGACCTGTCCTGGACAATTTGGCATCAGGGCATACGTGTTAATATCACCGTCGTTAGCAGTTGCACCGACACCTAGGATTTGTCTTGGTTGCGCGTTTGATTCTCGGCATGGCCGATTTTTTTAAATTCTGTGTTTTCCCTTTCTCAGTGATGATTAATAGCGCTGTGTCGGCTCTAAATTTAATTTGTTTTGTTGGTCGTCTGCTTGGATAGTTTACGATAAATATACCAAATTTAATATTTAAAAAAATTTAGGCGTGGAGTTTAGATGTACTGTCCTGGGCTATGATGGTTTGTAATTCGTTCGAAAACGTAATTTGTGTGTTTAGAAAGTTCTCATTAAATGCTTGGTTAACCTACGATATCTCTTTCATATCAATTTTTAACAAAACCTTTAGACATTTATAATTATACTGTTTTGGACCCCTCTCATTTATTTAAAAAAGGCATGGATGAAGTGTGTTTTGGTTTAAAGAACTATATGTAAAATTTCCTTTCAATACTTCATCCATGAATGATCAGGCTTTTTTCAGAAGTAATTTCAATATAATACGTTTTAAAACGGTCTTTTTTTATATAAAAACTCCCTTCGTCCTATTTGACCAATCAGGTGATGTGTTGGTTGCCTTTACCCAATAGAAAGCTAGCCTTCACAACATCAGGGTGCCAGGAGTTATATTAGTTAGTTTTAACACTGGCGACAAGGGGGCCAAGAAGCGAGGGGTAGGTCTCAGTCTGTAACAAGTAATGGCTCAGGTTCTCCGCGTCAGTTCGTGAACGAACTAAACTATCGTTATAATATAAATTAACAATATCGAAGGGTAAATTGACAAAATAAATCGTGTACAGCATTAAATCTCTACTCGTTTCAACAAATCACCAATAAGCAATACTACAGTGAGAAATAGATACAATCAGATCGTCTTAGCCGCGGGATATCAAGTGCGTAATAAGGTATGCACGGGTCCACATCCGCATTCATAAAAACCGGTAACGTTAACACATTTTCATATAGTTCGCTTGCTGTCTAATTTAGCTTTCTTTATATTTATAATATTAATAACGATATTGATATAAATATGTCATTGTGTACACCTTATGCACCTGTTTAGCTATATTAAATTTCAGCCCCATACATTAATTGCAGAAGGGAGCGGCGGTAATTTTACAGTTTTTATAGCATTGCATTTTTTTTAGCCAAAATAAATCAAATATTTCTCCAGTAGCAACAAAGAGTTCAGTTTTCTGCACTTGTTAATATCAACAGATCTTGAATATCTATCAAGGGTGTCCTGGAATTTTGTCAAAACTTTTTCTCTTTATACATAATGTTTTGACAAAATTCCAGGACACCATTGACAGATATTAAAGATCTGTTGAGATTAGCGGGTGCAGAAAACTAAACTCTGTTGCTACTGGAAAAATATTTGATTTATTTTTACCGAAAAGTTTCATTTCTATATAAACTGTAAAAATACTCCCGCTCCCTTCGGTCGCACCTTAACAGTGGTATGGAAAAAACAAACTCGCAAGTTTGTCCCCTTAAAATTCATGAACTGTAATGATTTGAAATGATTGTACTAGTATTTATAGTTTATAATCACACACTTGGTAATATTGTGGAGTAACATTACAACTGTAGGATTACCTTAAAGTTGTTTACGTCAGCTATACTTTGTTCCTGGTCGTCTTCATATCCTCTATTTCATCCATCACTCGCTTTTAACTCCTGGGTTGGGGCTAATTATAATCTCTCCCCCTGCAGATTTTCTGTTTTGAACTTTTTTTTGTGGGNGGGGGTGAAAGGGAGGAATGGTTTGCTGTAGCAGGAGGTTTTTTTAAGTGTTGGATTGTGGAGGGGGACGAGCAGAAGTAGAAAATCCATATTCCGCTCAAGAGCTGCGGCGCATGCGTTCTTCCATCTCTCTTGTATTTTCTAGCGTGTCTTTTTTTCCCCCTCTCCGGACGATCCCAATAATTTCTAGTCTCTAGCTTTATTATTATTGTGTTCTGCGTTTTTTTTCTTCATCACCCCCTTAATCCCCCGTCCCTACTCCCTTGTATATAGGCGCTGTTTACTCAAATTCGTGCCTCTTTTTTTTTATGGAGTCACTTTTCAACAACTCATTTTATTGGAAAATTAGCGGTTAAGAAAGGGACAACGTGACAACTTCTGCTTACCACCACCCCCCCTTACACCCGCCTCTCTCCCCCTTTTCCCTACATATTTCATAATGCACTCGGATTCTATATGCATCGCTTGGAAAATAATCCACGCATTTCGACCAAATGTTCATGTTAACTGGTCCGCTCCTCGGTCCCGGCACAGATTTATCTGATTACCAAACCCTTCCTTCAACCTCTGACAAGACGTGTATTAATTACAACTTGTGAATGTGTGGGATGCCAGGCCTCCACCGTGGTTCGGATCCCACGTTAAACTGTAGGTCCTCCATTTCATCTCACAATCACCCTACCATTACACATTAGCGTAAGTTCGTATAACCCGGACGGGTAGTAAGACGTGGTGAGCACAGATACATAGAAAGGACAAGACTTGAAATTGTACGTTTTGTTTAAAAAATAAAGAGATAAGTACAGTCATGCTAAGAACTAAGCACATAATTATTTCCGATTAGTTTGAAAATAGTGACTGCCATCCAATGTCTGCAATAAACAACCCCCTGCTAGCTTTCATCTACACTCTTGCCGGAGATGGGTAGTAATCCCATGTACTGGGAGAGCTCAGGAAGTGAGGTGGTTCCCCGTTGTCTTCCACACCGAATTTCTATGAGCGAGAGCGAAGGGGCCTACCAATTTTACCGGGAAAGGTATTTTCCCATACCTTCCAGGTTTATTTTACATGTCAACAATCGACATGGAACCGACGACTTTACTTTCCCTCCGAAGGAAGTTGTGCTACGGATTTTTGTCGCTCAAGAAAAAATCCGTCGACCCCGACTGGAGTTGGACTCACGTACATCAGGTCCTGATGTGAGCACTTTACCCCAAGACATATGTACAAATGTATAGCCCGAACGGATAATGAAACGTGATTTTTTTTTTCCAAACTAACTTATTTTATTATCATTCAGGTCGCCGAGTCTTACTACCCGTTCAGTTTAAACACACATTTGATGATTACTCTAATGGCGTAGGGATGAGGAAGGAAGCATTTTTTAGGTAATCTACCCACATTTGCGTGCGAGGAGAATGTAAAACCACCCTCAGACTCTACCGAGATTCGAATCCCGATCTCCCCGTCGTCGGTAGGCCAGTCCAACCCGAGTGCGACGCCTTTAGACCAGTGGCTTCCAAGTTTTTCTGGTTCACTGCCCCATAAACTCCCAAATTCATTATTCAGAATAGCGGTTCGCACAACAACTTACTACGGAAGATGATAAAGTAATAAAATTTAACTCAGATTCCAGCTAAAACTTTTAAAATTTATGAATCTACCCAGTGATGTAGTCTACTGAGTTTCCCAAAGTCTTGTTTTTTAAAGCCACATAGCAGGAATCTGTGATCCCTCCTCCCCCCGATACCACCGCCTTGCCGTCATGCCCCTCAGGAGGCGGTAAAGAACACTTTGGAAAACCCTTCCTTGGTCCATTCAGCCACCGAAGCGGGTTTAGTCACAGAAGATGTAAAGTGAAAGAGTCTCTCTCGACTAGCCATTACAAGATGTTTTATTATTCATCCCGATACACTCCTGGGAATGGGCGGTTCTACTATGGAGATAAAAAGGGACTAGTTTCTTTCTATCTGAAATGGGGGGGGGGGGGCC
>CABFVX010001083.1:0-29812 GCA_902151425.1 Timema shepardi
ACCCCCTCCCACTACTCAATTAAGGGCCTCCATTGTTCGTTAATTACCCTATTGTTCGGCCCCAGAAGTGGCAAAAGTGTACTACTAGCATAGCAGAAATAAATGAGAAACTTTTTAAATGAAGAGAAAATGTTGTCATTAAATGACAGGACACCCTTGACGGATTGATATCACCATGCGAAGAAATTTAAACTCTGTGTACTGGATAAATATTTGACTTATTTTTACCAAAAAGTTGTTTTGGTAGAAACATAGCAAATAAAGTCACCTTTTCTCGCGTTCCCCACATCCGCTGTATAGACGCGTGGTGAGTTCTTAGCAAGTAGGTTGTTATTGTGTCGTAATGCAGTGTTGTTTACTAAGAGTTCTCATGGATTATAAAGTGATAGCAAGCTATATGTATGTAAGAAGATAGATTCACATTGAAGGTATATGTGCATATGTTTATAAAAACGAGTAATATTCATGAATTAGCAAGAATTTCAACATAGGTAGATATCAATGATGTGATTGTTAATGTAATTATTTTATAAAAATATATTGGAATATTGTTAATTCTTTGTGTCTTTGATTTTATTTTCATCAGAGGTTTATAAACAGTGACATTGCGATATTTCAGAAAAATTTTTTATTACTATCTAACTAGTATCCGTTATTACCGTCATGCCAATGTAATTACTTTTTTTAATCAATGGCGTTAAGAACTCAAGCTTGTTTGAGAAAAGTAATTGTTTGATTTTTTTATGATTAAAGTAAAACTAGTCTCAACCATTGTATTTATATCCATAATTTTTTAAGTTGTTCAAATTCATTCGATGTTGAAGGGAAATGTGATTTAAGTTTTGCTTGCAGATTGGGTACCTTTGTTGTGTAGAAATTTATACTTGTTCCTGCTAGTGATGTAATTTAAAGTAATTATTTTTTATTGCTTGTTAAATTAGGAGTACACATAATGAAAACTATAAATTAGTAACCATAACTTTGCTCTATAAAATAATGATTTAAGGGACGTAATCTAATGTCACCTTTTAATAGTGCAATATTAGTGACTAGGTCAGGAATCTTAGGGGATGAAGGCTGGGAGGAGATTACGGGATGAAGGCTGGAATCTAGACTCAAGGGAGGAAGGGGGCTGCAAGGAGCAGAGCGACAAATACAGGGACATAAGGTACTCTTGTGTAACTAAGAGTCTGTTAAGGTAAGGTTAGGTTAGATGAGAAAGGGTTCCACCCCATTTAATGTGGTGGATCAATGTTAGCCTTATGGGAGAAAGTGATCCGGAACTGTCATTTCAACCATTACCACCATATTATAACTTTGTTAGTTTTGAAATAACTTGTCTGTCACTTGAGCCATTCTTAACTGGATTCATCTCGATGTCTGTAGAGTAATTGGTCCTCTCGTGTCAGCCGCTAGGCTGTCTATCACTTTGTCCTTTTATATGGGAGCTTGTCTATCACATGGTCCAGCTCGTGTCGATCACTTGGTCCATGTCGTTTCTGGGTGTCTAGCAGTTGGTCTCTATTACAGATTTGTTCTCTCGTGTCGACCGATTGGTTGTCTATCACTTTGTACTCCTATTCATGAGCTTGTCTAGCAGTTGGTCCTCTCGTGTCGACCGCTTGGTTGTCTATCACTTTGTACTCCTATTCATGAGCTTGTCTAGCAGTTGGTCCTCTCGTGTCGACCGCTTGGTTGTCTATCACTTTTTACTCCTATTCATGAGCTTGTCTAGCAGTTTGTCCTCTCGTGTCGATCGCTTGGTTGTCTATCACTTCCTACTCCTATACATGAGCTTGTCTAGCAGTTGGTCCTCTCGTTTCGACCGCTTGGTTGTCTATCACTTTGTACTCCTATTCATGAGCTTGTCTAGCAGTTGATCCTCTCGTGTCGACCGCTTGGTTGTCTATCACTTTGTACTCCTATTCATGAGCTTGTCTAGCAGTTTGTCCTCTCGTGTCGACCACTTGACCCACCCAGCCTTCCAAATATTTTTTTATAATTTTTCGAGCAGTTTGTTGTCTAGCAGTTTGTATGGTTCCAGTATTGCTAATATAAATAACTTTCTTTGTGATAGTAATATATCTGTAAATTTAATTTATTTTACTACATACTCAAGGAGATGTCTAACCGATAATACTAATATAATCTAGTTCGATAATTTAGATTAAATATTAAATATTATTAGGCTTATATGTACTAAAGTTAAAACAATACTCACTGTTGACATATTTAAAATACTGACTAGCTTTATGTTGGCTCGCCTAGTTTGCATTAGGCCTATTATGTTGACTCATTGTGATTGCATCATCGTCTCGAAAGTATGTGAACTTGTTTATTTGGTAAATCTTATTTTAAATTTACTAACACATGAAAAGTTCGGTTGAATTTGCATAGGTTGGTACCATAAGACTTATATAAGTAATTATTGAAGGTTTGAAAGCCATTATTTATCCAAATAATTATTTTCAATAGTAGTTTGTTTATCGTAGATTTAAGATATGGTTTTCTCTTAAACCTGGGTGTGGCGGCTTCAATCAGTTCAGTTGTAAGAAATATGTATGCTATAGCGTCTTTGGATTATGGGGTTATATGTACTATTAACAATTATTATTTTTATTTAATAAAACTTCTATCCCCTACTACAATAGTTAATTTATTTAATGACCAATATTTTAAAAAATAATTTATTAGTAGGCGCACTTGAAATATTAAACTAAGTTGAGTTAATAAAATATAATTATAATAAATTACCCGCCTCAGTGGCGTAGTTGGCTAACGCGCTAGTCGTGTTGAGCTCGACTGCTGAGGACGGGGAGATCAAGGTTCGAATCTCAGTCGGGTGAACTGGGTTGGTTTTTCCTAAATGGTTTTCCACTCTACCCCCATGCAAATGCGGGTTCACTTCCTCTAATTAACCTTCAAAATTCCTAATCCATTAGCGTAATTAGTACTTAAAGCGTATAACCCAAATGGGTATTAAGACGTGGTGCTAAATAATAATAATATAATAAATTATATAGGCCTACCAACTATGTTGGCCTATTATTTCCATGACATCATCAATAGGAAAAACTAACATACTAATTGCTCAACAAAAAAATGTACTAGCTTTTTAGCCTACCACAAATATGTACCTATTTAACGAGTTAGCTACCAGTATTGTTTTTTAACTCTCAAATTTTATGTTTTGGTTTCTAAGCCTTGTTGAATTCATATGAAATATTATCAAATATAATGTGACGATTTTGAAAGAATTTGGTGCACATGAATTGTATTGTTATGATAATTGCTTTCTGATTTTAAGTAATGTAAAAACTATTTAAAAATTCTAACCTTATGAGAAGGCTTAAAGCCGCAACACAGACTTTGTTTTCATAGGTCCATAATCCGCAGCGCAGTCCTTAAGAAATTCCATTCGCGGCCAAAGATTCTATATCCATTAAAGTTCATTGCCACTCTCATAAGACCACCACCTATCCCTATCCTCAGCTAGTTCTATCCAGTCCACCTCACTACACCCTATTTATTTCAGGTCCATTGTGATGTTGTCCTCCCATCTTAGTACTGTAAATAAAAGAAACTAGGCTAAAAAAACCTTTCACAGTAAATATATTTATGGCACATTTTGGGTGGAAAACGCTTAGACAGTATTTTGAGATAGTCGTTTTTTTTTTTTAAAGCCACAGAACTGAGCGGCGTCATAAATTAGGCCTATATCTATCACAAATAAACGGCAGCCATTAGAATATTTTAATTGTAAAATAAATAATTAATTATTTCCTAAGATGATTGAAACGCCTATTTGACATATTCATGCCATCTTGGTTAGGTACTACTGCTTGCCACTATATACAGGCATAACAACATAGCATGAAACTTATTAGAAGCCCTGTCTATTTTATTCAAATTTTCATGACATTGGCAAGTTAGGTTGGATTTGAATAGTTCAGTTTACTTATGAATATACAATTATTTAACATGTATTTTTAGAATTATATATATATATATATGGCTTTTTTTTGTTGGCAGTTAGTTCTTAAAATCTATTATTTGAGTGGGCTATTTGGAAAACTTTTTAGAATGGACTGACTGTTTAAAAGTATTTTTTGGTTTACAAAGTTGGAATTATATGTCGCCGTCCGTGCATAATATAGTGAATAACAAGAAGTACTTTGTTGGTCCGTCAACTGGAACATATGGACTAACTTAATAGGGTTTGGATTGGGCAAAGCTAAAAGTCTTTTGCAGGAGATTAGACCTTTTCCGTTAATTGAGGAACACATTATTTATCATGTGGTTGGACATTTACACTTTCTCCAAAATTCAATCTTTTCGGGAAATCCTTAGGCCTAAGAATATGGCGGAACGATATACTGTGAGATAGATGATTCGTATAAATATTTTCTAAGTTATTGTTTTGTCTTCTAGTATATAGATGACTGACCTTTCTTTGTGCCTGATAAGAATAATACCCAGTGTACTAGTATTCTTTCACTGCCATTGGTGCTTTTATTTGAATGCGGGCACACATATTTACTCAGGCTGTATTTGAATAGTCAAGTACACTTGATTTGATGCAGACTTGATGACTGTACACTTAATACGCACTTGAGATCAAAGACAGCAACAGACTATTTGAATGGCGAAACATCCTTTTCACACCCTTAAGTCCACAGTGCTGCGTCCTACCAATGATCTTATAAACTATTTTAAACGCCAACTATCAGCCCGAATTAGCGTAGGCCACTTACAGATTTGTGGCGACAGTCTATAATATATTATATACAAATAAAATTTATAAAATGTACAAATGTACAAATATTGTACAGGTCATATCCTTAGTAATTTTTAAACACACTTTACTATCAATATCTTAGAGTGTGTTATAAGTTAGTTTTCAAATAATCTTGAAAAAATGGGGGTGGAATGCTCCTTTTGGATATACACCTAATAAATAGTCATTCTGGATTATGGATAGACTTAGGTCTTTATTGTAAAGATAGACACAATTCTATAAATCTAAGATTTGGTGTGTATTTTTTGCTTCCTTAACAGGCTTTTTATATGAAAGATCCATTCTCAGTTATGCAAAATAATATTATAATAGCTACGATCATTTTCTATATCTTATTTTCTGTCGTTAGTGATGGAATAGTGTTAATATTAGGGCCTAATTGATTAAATATTTTATTGAGTGTGGGTTCATTGATATTTAATACATTATATATCATACCTTGCACCGTTGATTTAATGAATTAAAAATTGTATTCTCAACAACTAACAGCTGATTAACTAAATTATAATTTGAATATATACTTAACTCCTATTAGACTTGCAACAAACTATGTTGGTATGCAATATTTTCTTATGTCGGTACCATTTATTTTGTTTCTAACTTCCATCCTAGAATTAACATTTTATACAATTGTGTTTCCGATATTCTTGATTAAATATGTAGTAGATTTTAATCATTGTTTGTAATGCTCACAGTGGCGAGCTATTATTTTGTTTCAAGTGCTTGAATAAGCTATGTCCTATTTTTATTAATCTGTTTCATTGTTAAATACTGTTGGTGTATTTCCTCACATACTTTATCCAAGGATGAGATGGCAGTTTTGAATGTTATCTTTTCTAATTCATATTTTAAATTGGAGTTTTATCTGTATTAATAATATTGTTTTAATTATTACTTTTTCATTTTAACATATTTAAGCCCTTCAGGCACTTTAAACGTTAATACACTTCATTTTATATTAAATGTGCTTACTGGGTGAATTGGACAGTGAACAAAGCAAAATAATGAATGAGGTCAGGATTTTGGTTTCGTTCGAAGAAATCTCCAAATTTCTCGGGATTGAATGAAGACACTGTCCAACCAATCAGAAGGCTGAGATCTAAACGAAATTATTAAGATTGGTCCAAATTACCGTTTAATATAGGAATGGTATCTTACATAAGCAAAGAAGCGGCAGAGCAGTTTCTTGCAGAGAGAAATTCCGGGCAACACACCGACACTCAGAAGCGCCATGACAACGTACACGATAGGACGTGTGATGCACGTGCGGTAATATTGCGAATGTAAAATGTATAAAAGATTTGGTAAAACATAATATTATATTTATGTATGTCAAGTATTAATGACGTGTTATAAGAGTAAAATCTAAATACATAAAATAAATCTGAGTGTATACATTTATTAAAGAAAAGGTTTTATTATTGACAGTATAAGGTATTGAGCATCGATCGACATCAATAATATCTATGATAACTCCTTGTGGTACATGAACCAAAGAGAGCATCGTAGCAGCATCATCATTATAAATTGAATTTAAGCCAGAGATAGACACGAGATGACAACTCCCATTTGTAGCATTGTTAGCCACAAGCTACCCGAAACCAAACAAAAAACAATCAACTTACCAATTTTACCGACACCCTCTGTGGCCGACCTGGCTAATCGATTACACGCACGAACAGTCCATCAGAACTCTCACACTAGAAGCAGACGACTAATCCCGGTATACTGAGGACCACGCCTTTTCCAACGCCCAACAACGGCTTCTACGACCCAAAGATCTTCAGTTAGGAAGAAGAAACACTTCACCTGTGCCAAGTCTGCCGTCTAGACGCTCGTAGAACAATCCACGTCTCGTTATATTCTTTGGTTCCCCCCCCCCCCTTGTCTTCCCTTCGTTCCGTGTGCTATGAACTGTGCTTTCTGTATAAAAGTGTGATCATGTGGCTTAAGCGCCACTCTGGGACTGGCTTTGGAAGTAGCTTGTACTAGCTACGGCTTCGGATATTAGCCATGTAAGATAAATTCCTTTTCGGCATAATTTTATTGTTCAAAATTCACTTTCGGCTCTTAATAATTATTTCAAATCTTCAAAAAACTCTAACTTTAAACATTGCACGTATAATAATTGATGTCAATTATTGTGGACTTAAGCTTTGAACTTTAAACTATACTGAAATATGTCTTTTTCAATAAGATATCTTTTGGACTTATATTTATTTCTGATATTAACGAACTTTAACAAAAATGTAGTATGATATCGTTTTCAACAAGATATCTTTTGCACTTGTATTTCTGCCATATATTAACGAACTTTAATGAACTGAAATATATCTTTTTCAATAAGATATCTTTTGGGCTTGTATTTATTTTTGATATTAACGAACTTTTAACAAAAAAAGGAATCATGATATCGTTTCAATAATATTTCTTCCTCACTTGTAACTATTTTTAATATTGATAAGCTTTAACTTTAAACTTTGACCATGATGCTTATTTTGAGTATTAAGTTTAAGAGTTGAGCATATTAGAATATCTGGCTTTATAAATATTTTTTGAGTACTAAATGTTTTCTCTGAGCATAAGGGACTTAAACATTATTCGCTTACAGGGAAGCATTTGTCTAACAAATGTAGTTTATATTACTCCATGTTAGATGTTAGGTTTTGTCTTTTGCTTATTGAAATATAATTAGATTCTGTTTATTGAATTGCTCTGTTTATATTTAACTTTCATCGTTCTCTCTTGAACTTTGAGTATTAGGCGCAATCGGCGCGTATAAGAGGTTAATGATAGCCGTCATAACGACTAAGTGTTGGGTAGATATTTGTGAGTGCTGGCGAGCTAATATGGGTTTATCTGACTAACGTCAACTTTAGCTTTCTGTAATTTGGGATTTTATATATTTTCCCCGTCTATGGGAAGGAGAGATGAAAAATGGCTGGCAGGAAATAACTTTATATTGTTACATTGAACATTGGCATTTATGCTAAGGTTATTGTCAAGAGTCAGTTATTGTTGTTTCGGCTTAACCAAGGTTTTATTAGCGAGGCTATTCGCATATACGTTCTGCGCCCTCCCTATGAGGCCATGACGCTAGATTGTATATGTTGTATACCCTATCTTTCTTGAGGTTATTGCTTTCAATAAATGGTTGTCCATATCTTTTGAATCTTAATAACAATCTCTTGACTATAATGTTTGTACTTACCTTTTTCATTCGTTCATCCTTAGGTAGGATACTGCAACAAAAATATGTTGTCTAATAATCAAACCAGAGGTTTAGTCACGTTCTTGATTGATGACTTATATTGTTGAGGGTGACCGTGGGGACGAGTCCCACAATAGTTCTTATTGCGTGTGCTGGGCTTCAGTTAGGTTTTGCCCAGTTTTTCTTTGCTCTTTTTACTCACTCAGCACACTCTAACTTTTTGCTAACTTATATTTATTATTGTTATTTTTTTTAAATTTTTAACACGCCTAGTTAGGCGTAACGGTTCACGTTTCTCAACCGAAAGGCTAATACAACATGATCGTTGTAATTGGTGCCCTAACTAAGGGGCAGGCGACGTGGTTTGTCACAAATTACTTTAAATTAATTTAGTCAACTTGAGGCGTAAAGCGAGCGATATCCAAACCAAATAATATTTTCTATCGCACTAACACAACGTGCTTCAAAATGGTGGAGAAGGGGAAAACATTTCATTACCAATTTGAACGGGAGTAATCACCAGTCGGAAAAATAAAGTATAAATGTTTCTGTTAAAATTAGAACTGTGTGTGGGATGTAATACTTGATTAAATACCTACATAACCTAGTGGAGATTTGTTAACAAAGGACGGTAAGACATTCACCCCAATCGGGCTTCTATTGGAAGACAGTCAACTTATTCATGTTCGTAAACACACAACAGAAAAAACTTCACGGGAAGCATTGCAGAAATGTCACCAGAAATTGAGGTTATTTAATAAAGAGAATATATCGAAGAAACTATATAGTTTAAGGTTATCATAAGACGGCGATAAGCAAAAGTATAATAATATGACGAAAGATGTAACTGACCAGTTAATATTGCTAAACGAGGAAATGGTGGTGCAACTTAAAGTAGCCTTACTTCTGAGTAGTTTACCAGAAAGTTAGGGTACTTAAATCACCTCTTTAGAAACGAGACCTTAAACAGTTTTAACATGTGACTTAGTGATAAATAAGTTCCTAGATGAATGTATGAGACGTATACAGTCGTGTAGTACTGAATAAGATATAGTAAAGGCCTTAAAAGTACGGAGCATGATTAGGCCTCAAATATATTCAGCGCAATAAAACGTGAACTGTTTCGTTTGTAAGAAACCAGGGCATATTAAGAGTGAGTGTCATACATATTTGGCTTGGAAACAAAATAATCTAAGGAAAAAGGTTAACATAGTGAAGTAAGATCAGCTAAACATACAGATTCACATACTATATGTTTCACTGATAATTTGAAAGATGATACCAATGCATGGTATATAGACTCTGGCGCTACCACTCACATGTGCAGCAGTTAGGAAAACCAAAACCTCCAAAGGAATGGGTATGGTTATACTCAGTAATGTGTGTGTTTTGATGTATATACCAGAACTTAAGGGCAATTTTTTGTCATTAAAGAGATTAAAAGAAATGGGAATGTGCACGGATTTTGAAGGCAATAAATTTAAAATTTTACGTGGCCAGAAAACAGTTGCATATGCAGTAATTTCAGCAGGCGAATATAATTTGTAGCCAAAGAAAGTAGTGCATAAACAAATGGCACAAACTTCTAGGACATAAAGAACCACAAGCAATCACGTATTTAGTGAGTAAACAGCTATCAACTAGGATACATACTTAAGAATGCGGAATTGTGATTAAACCTATGAATGCTGTATTAAATGTAAAATGTTAAGAGCTCCATTTCCCAATCAATTTCAAAGTAAGAGATAAGAAATACTTGAATTAATTCATACCGATGTATGTGGACCCATGCAGACGATTACACCAGGTAAGAAGCGATACATCTTAACCATCAAAGATAGCTACAGCCGTTTCACTATCATATATTTGTTGGAGAACAAGTCTAAAGTAACTTGTAAGGTCAAGGAATTCATCAGGCAAATATAAACTCAATTTGGCAAAACACCTAAGAAGATTCAATAAGAATGAGGAGAAGAATATATCGGTGAACCATTTAGGAACTTCATGGATAATAAAGGAATCCGCAGGGTAAAAAACATATGCATATACCCTTGAGCAGAACCAAACTGCTGAAAGGAAGAATATATCGTTTTTGGAGATTACATGTTGTATGTTGATTGATTCAAAATTCCCAACCAATTTTAGGGTGAGGCAAGTCATTTGCAGAACAGGCTTCCAACTAATGCTAGTGAGGATATTCCATATGAAAGATGGTACAGAAAAAAAATACAATCTTGAAATACATTAGGACATTCGTCACTAGAGATTATTATGTGAAAACACCTAAGAAAAATTATATTTGTTGGTTAGAGGAAGGTTTTAAGGCATACATATTATTCGATGTTGATAATAATTAAATATGAGTCAGTCTTGATGTAATATTAATTAAGAATAAATCCATGGTGCAGAAAGTGACGATACATGAAGTATGAAAACAAAATCACAAGTGAACACTCAGTTCAATGCCAGGCCAAAAAAGAATGGAGAAGATAAATATTCCACAGTGATTATACTAAAGGCAGAAGAATCCAATAAATCTACCCTAACCATACCCGCTGAAAGGGAAGATAAGGCCATCCCAGGGGAGCCATCCATACCGAAACGTTTACAGTGAGTTAACAAAGGAATCCCATCCCATCAGCTTACTAGAAACAGTAAACAAGGTAACCACACCTACTGTGGAACCCAAATCCAAAAAAAGGAGAGTAAGTATTACTGATTCATCTCAGTGGATTTAAGAAGTGGATGAAGAAATTGAATCCACGAAGAAACATAACACATGGTAACTCACCAACCTACCTCCATTTAAGACAAACGTCAGAAGCAAGTGGGTGTACAAATTGAGGCGTGATAAGCAGGGCAAAGTGAACAGTTTTAAATATTGCCTTGTGGGACAAGGTTTCTCAGAAAGCTATGTGGCAAATGTTTGAATAATGGATAGATAAAAATTGTCTTGGACATGAATTGAAATTCTAATAACTTAACAAAAATGTGGCCAAATTATTCAGGGAGAGAGGGATCAAAACAAATAATGGATAATAACTCTCCAACTCAATCAGCCAGTTGTAAGAAGTTTTAGGTAGCGAGGATATGAAACATCTAAAGAGGAGGTTTGATACGAAACACTCTAGCAATCCAAAGATTTTACTGTGCTAATTGGAAATGGTTCAGATCCTAGTGTATTTCATCAGGGCTGAAAGAGATGGCAACTGGGGTCTTCATTAGGAAACTTTTTCTGCAATATTGCCATGGCTCACCATATATGACCACACAAATTATGCCAGATGGGGACCTATCTACCTTCAAGATATGAAACTCTTTCAAAGGCAGCACCAGAGGTTCAGACAGAATTTCTTAGTGGGAACTTTGTCGTGAAGAGAACCAATAGGCAATTCAATCAAGTTCCCGCTTATCATGTACAAAGTGGATGAATAAAACATGCAAGATGCAGAATGGTATAATAGTTACTACCAGAAACGTCCAAGCTAGGTAAAGATTTTGTATAACCTGGTCAGAATGATAGCACACCATACAAGCCACAAAATCACTCTTCAATATGGAAGATGTCAAGGTAGATAATCCTTTCACCCACTCATTTAGTATTCCATCCAAGATAAAGCGTGATTATGATGATGTATAGAAGCTTATATCACAACTCAATGAATTTAATTTTCTTGGACAGGACAGTGTGGTGGCCGACGGAGATGACAGTGATATCTACTCATATAATAAAGACTTGCCTCTGTTATCATTAGCAACCAGGGATGCTGCATCAAGTGAAGTGATTTGTGATATTTTAATCGCTCAAGAACGCGGAAAGCAGCAAGTTGTCTCCAATGTGAATGAAAGAATTAAAAAGGATACTGTTGGCGTCCATATCGTACTTAAAAGCTCAAATCGAAAACCTTTGCTGATCTCTACAAATCTGACCGAAAATTACTTCAGTGTCTGCTTAGTGCTGTAACTACGGGTCTGAATTTTGAAATGATTAATGTATGAAAGCATGAGACGTTTTCAATCCCATTGTCATTAGCTCATTCAGGATGTTAGATAAACGCAAAACCAAAAGCAAAATTTATCACCATTTTGATGAGTGGATTTCCCACATACTTGGAAGTTCCTGCTCGTGATATGAAAACATGTGTGATGATTGATGGCTATGCAGTTATTCAGGTTCTTGGAAAGCCTGTTAATTGACTAAGCTTTGGCGACTACATCCATGTGTTTATATGTTACGTGACACATTACTTTGGAGAGCATACAACAAGAGTTGAACTAGTTTTCAATCGCTAATTTAGGGAGGAGTTTATAAAAGCAGGAACCATGTTAAAGCGATTAGACAAGAAGAATCCAATTCGCAAGATTGTTGATGTAGATAATGTCCCACTTCCAGAAACTTTTGTAGAATTCATTGCCTTAGATGAAATTAAGGCCAATCTTGCCCTCTTACTAAAAGAGTTTATAATGCAGAAAGGGAAGTATCTATTACCACAACACGAATTGGTTGACAGGAGGTAGATTCTTTTATGCCACGCACGCAAAATCAACAAAAAGACAAGATTGCTGTGCCTCACTGTTCAGTCGGGCCTTGTATCTTTCCTCCTCGCTTGAACAGGCTACGCCAACTACCTTCTTTACTCCTAGACCACTACCACACTTCTTATTCTCTAAGCCATTTGACTTCAGACTTCGGTCATAGGTAGGTCATAGATTCTGAGACCCCCACGGTGTGACCAATTGGTCGGTACGTGTTGGAACTTGCTCTCGTGATCCCCTTCAGGGTGTATCAAAGCATGCTAATGTGATGTGATGATGTGTATCATAGGCAGCTCCATCAATGAAGCTGCTCGTGCAATATTTCGCCAGTATTTTGGCAGGGAGATTAACACCTTCAACTCAGGCTGAGGCACCTGCGAAATACATCTTACCAGAACCAGTGACATCCAGTTCTTCCCTCTCAGTTGAGGACCCATCTAAGTTCACTTCCCTTCTGATCCCAAAACTAATTTCCCTTTCCCCCGCACCCTGCTAACCTAACCCAACCCATTCGCACCCCAACCCTTTCCTATCACTCCCCACTCCTACCTCATTCACAACTGCCATCCCCACACCTACACCTTAGAGTGAAAATGCAGAGCAACAAAAATTGCATTGAGATACTCAAGGGCATTCCGGGAATGGATCCATAGGACTTTTCATCAAGTCTCTTGAGGAAGGTCCAGGAATGGCCGAGGAGTAACCGCGGGCATCTGGTCATGGAGTATATCATCCTCTTACTGGTCTCTCATGGCGGTAAACCCGTATAGAGGACCGCCAATGCTAAAGAAGATCATGGTAGCACTCTGGAGCGTTAATAGTGTCACGAGGAAGAAGGCTGAGCTTGAAAGTATGCTGGAAAAGCATTGTGTCGACGTAATGCTGTTGGTAGAAACCCACTTGCGCTCCGAAATGAGGTTCTTGTTGACAGAGTCCATCTACCATCGGAGCAACTGAGCGTGGGATGTGGTAAGGGGTGGGACGGCAGTCCTGGTCCGAAGGGGCCTTGAACATCACGCCATCTCGCTTCCTCCCCTCCAACATATGGAAGCAACGGCTATCCAATTGGTGAACTCTACCAGCCAAGTGCGTTTCATTTCCATATACCTCTCTCCCTATCACCAGTTTTACATGGAGGTGCTGCTTCGTGGTACCACGCCTGTTTTAATCGGTAGTGATTTCAACGTTAAAAATCCTTCATGGGGCTAAAGCATTATATGCGCTCATGGTGAATTGCTTCGCAACGTAATAGATCTGCACGTTATGGTGGCTTCCGGCCTTCCCACCTCTACCCACTTCCCTCAAAATCCACTTGGTTTCTCAGACATCCTCGACTTAGTTGTATCCAGAGGGATCAAAAGAAGGTTAGTACTGAAGTCTCTAGCTGAGCAAGACACGACTAACAATACTTTTTTGTGAAACTGGGACGCGCATTGTCTTTCATAACCCCCCGAAAAAACCAACTTTAAACACACTGACTGGAACATGTTCCCGAATGTGTTGAGAGAGAGGTTGGGACCCACCCCTACCTTTCAAACATAATCATAAATCTAATATGTTGAGGAGTTCATAACTTCCACCATCAAAGTTTCTCTCGAAGCTTTAACGCTGAGACACCGTCCTAAGAGGACGCCATAGGCTTCTTTACCCGATTATATCCTGAGGCACGTCCGAGAGACATATTGGCTGAGGAAGGCTTGAAAAATATTGCGGGATCTGGTATACAAGGCCAACTGAAGCCGCAAAGTCCATGCGGTTCACGAGACAATCAAAGAATACTGGAACAGTGTCTGGGAAGTCAATATTTAGAGCCTGTGCGTGCAGGATAGCTCCCTGTGGTGCATGAAGAGGAACTTGATATGGGTCACCACATGAAGGCCATCTATTTTAGGTCGTAACGGGGTGGCCAACTCCGACCAGTAGAAGGCCGATGCCCTCAATGAGCACTTAGAGGCACAATTTGTACCTACTGAGACCCCTTAGACCCAGTAACCATTGCGCACGTGGCTCAGGCTATTTGTGTGGTTTCCTACAGACTTTTGAATGAACCTAAACCCCCGGATGCGATAACATGGGCGTTAGCCGCTATAAGACTAAACAAGGCCCTCGGATGTGATGATATCAATAACGTGGTCGCCAGAAAACTGCCCTTGGAGGCGATTAACTTCCTCGGGGAGTTATTCAACGCCGTCCTGCTCCTAGTCACTTCCCCGAGCTCTGGAAGCAGGCAAAGGTGCTCTGCTTTCATAAGCTGCGTAAGTACCCGGCCCTAGCTTCGTCTGACTGACCAATCAGCTTTCTCAACTGTTTTACTTCTACTGACGAGACTGATCAGACATATCCGTGAGGTGGGAATCTTGATGGACGATTAGTTCGGCTTTCAGAAGAGATAAGCTACTCATTAACAACTCGTCCGGCTCATGGAGCAGGTCACAAGGAACTTCAACACCAACAGGCTGACTGATGATGTCATTCTCCACGTGGCAAAGTCATTCCACCGTGTTTGGCACGAAGGCCTCCTTTTAAAAATCTTCTCCCTGAAACTATCCTTCTTCCTAGTTAAAGTTGTACAATCTTTGCTATTCCACTGCACCTTCTCCACTAACTTTGGGAACGCCACTTCCCAAGTCAGAAGAATCTGGACTGGAGCGGCGCAGGGTTCCCTCGTGGGTCCAGTGACCCAGACACCTGTTTGACATTGTATTCTTCAATGTTAATCTGAGAATGCTAATATGTGGCTGCGACTGCGCTGTGCCTCACTGTTCAGTCGGCCCTTATATCTTTCCTCCACACCGGCACAGGCCACACCAACCACCCTCTTTACTGCTTGGACCGCTCCACACTTCATTTTCTATAAGCCATTCGTGACGAGTGTACTTAATACGGTTATATCTAGGTCATAGGCCAGTTGCAGAGTGGCTACCCAAACTGGGTGTCCCTCTTGTTTGAAAGTGCTATTGAATTGTCTTATGTTACGAAGGAGCAATATTGTTATAACCCTCTATCTACCCACTATCACCCTACCTTCGACCACGACTCACGTTGCCAGGACATCCTTATGTTCCACCACGACTCACGTTGTCGGGAATTCCTCATGTTCTACCATGACTCGCGTTGCCAGAACATCCTTCTGTTCCACCGTGACTAACGTTGCCCGAACACTCTCGCCGATCTTTTCCTATCTCTACCCACACGTGTCTGAACACAAAGTCACCGTCATAGTGACATCAACCAGTTATCCCCGAATCAGCAGCGACGGATAACAGTTTACCATGCGTATAGGAAACCATGAACAGGCTGATATCAGAATTATTCTGCATTCATGTTAAGCTGTTGATAGTGGATACGAAAGAATAAGTATTTGTAGGGGTACTGATGTAATGTTGCTACTGTTGAATTTTATATGTGCAAAATTCTCCAAAGTGTGGATGATAGCTGGAACAACAAAACAACGCAAATGCTACCCTTTACATTTAGTATCGCAGAGATTATCTCAACCTGTGAAGGATAAACTGCTCAGTTTTCATGCTCTAACAGATTAAGATACAACATCAGCCTTTAAAGGTCCAGGGAAGAAAACCTGTTGGAAAATTTTTGAGAGATACCCATATCTTGTAAATAGTATTGGATGGAACTGAAAAGTTCGTATGTCATTTATAAGGAACACTAGACCAACCAACCGTTAACCATTGCAGGCTTCTACTCTTCAATAAGACGAAGAAGGCTCTTGAATTATTACCCCCAACACAATATACATTGGAGCTACACGCTGCATGTGCCAATTACAAGGTGAAAATATGGCTACAGACAAACGAGGAGCATATAAGCGTTGCATCTCCCATTGATATTCTCTCTTGGAAGAAGGAGTTGGGTTGTTTGAAACCAGTGTTGACAAGGCTTTCCGCAATTCCTGATTCGTGTCTGGATCATGTCAATTGCAAATATAAGTCCAAGTGCGGGACGGGCCGATATTAAGGTTTCATAAAATATATCAAATGTAATTTCGTGTGTGGATGTGATGCCACCTACTGCTGCAACCCTTCTTCATCATACTATCCTCATATACAGTATTCTTCGTCGCCCATGGCTGGATAGATCTTAAAGTGATTAAAATGTAAATAAAAACTGTGAATATGCGTTATAATCAACACATTGAATTGTTAAGCTAGTTTGAATATGCACAGAAAAAAATTCGAGATAATCCGACATTTGCATGTCATTTTACTATACATTTTCATGTTATATTACATTTAATATGTTAATTGAAAGGTTTCCATATATCTACATTGTATCAAATTTAGTTGCATTGGATAGATCTACACTGATGCCATTCAAAACACAAAATTACCTATTTGGACCTTAGTTGTCCAAGAAATTTACCTTTAAATTTAAAATAAAGATTGGCATATACGCATAACGATTACCACATCCTATTTTTGAGTGATCTATTATAGATGCCTGCTATTAACAGAAAATGCCACTGAAAATATTTCTGAACTCCTTTTCCAGGTTTGGCTGGTGTGCTAGTAGCAGATTATAGTCATAATTCCTCTAAATTATTTTAGTCAACTTAAGGTGAGAAGTTTACGGGAACTTGCTTGCCAATAGATTATATTTACTACATTTCAAACAAAGTCCTCCCACAATTATTGCCACACGATCCTCTGCAAATTGCGCCAAGACTTGCTGGGTTTTTTACAAGAATGCCCAGTAGGCTCGGCCAAACCTACTTAATACCTTGGTTGGACCACTACGTACCAGTCATTACATCCAAACCCTACTTCACTTTGTTTGAATTTGCACCAATGAGAACGTGACAAATTCAAACTGTGAATAAGGTACTCGAATCTTCTTTGTTTCTCCGCCCGAATGTTAGCCTGGCAACTCTCTTATTTCATCTTGTTGACGCCCCACAGGAAAAAGATATAATTTAACTTTCGGTTCCTAAATATGTATACATTATTGACAAAATGTCCTTCCCATAATAAGAATGTGTAGTCTTGTAACTGTTTTGTGGGTCCCTATTATCCACGGCACAGCACGTCCTCAGATTGTGGATAGAGGATACAGCCTTCAGACTTGAAGGATAGTTGTAAATATATTTAATAAGCAGTCTTGGACAGTCAATAGGAGTGGTTTTCCAGCTTGGGGTTTGGGCCTAGATGTGATGAACTCTCACCGTAAAAACAATTCCCATTCAGTTTGGCATGGCTGTTCCTAGGGTAAAATATTCCGGAAATAAAATAGTCCTACAATTGGATCTCCGGGTGGTGACATCTCTGGTGGAGTCATGAGATATAATTAGGAAAGAGATTAGAATTGGTACGTGGAATGTGAGGAGATTTGTCGGTATATGTACTTGTTATGCAAGGTTTATTCCTTCCTACTCTGTGTTGGCTGCACCTCTTAACCTTTTGAAGAAAAAATTGAGTTTAATTTGTGTGGGTAAATTATCAAAGTAAAGCCTTTTCTAGTTTAAAGCAAAACTTAATTTCTCCTAAAGTTCTTCAAATTCCCGACTTGTCTTTACCCTTCGAACGCAAGGTAAACGCCTCGTCCTATGCCCTTCAAGCGGTTTTATGTCAATGTCACCCTGAGTGTTTCTTAACAGTGGTATTTGCTAGTAAATTCTTGACTAATGCTCAGAAAAGATACAACGCGTATGAAAATAAATGTCTCATTTGTATCTTTGGTACATAAAATTTTGCTGACCTTCTTAGGGAACGTGACAACAACAAACATTATCTTGGTTATTTAATAACCCAAAGCAACTAGGGAAAATAGGGAGATGATTATTAAAACTGTCTCGGTTCAAGATTTATACTAAACATGTGTCAACGAAGGACAATTTTTTTGCTTGTTGATGCTCTTTCGCGCATCAATGAAGGTTTATTTCCTATAATTTCTCATACCATCCCTCCAAGTATAAGTGTCTTCTGTACTATTCAACAATCCTTTTTTTTAACTGAACCAACATCCACACGATGACACTTATTGTAAAGATTTCATTGATCGTCTAAAAAGAAGAGAAAATGTGTAGCACTTTACTATTCATAAAGGTTTACATGGCTGTCAAAAAAACAGTAAGGAGAGGAAAATAATTGTTCCCTCAAAATTAAGGGGTAAGATCTAAAAGTATTTTATGAGTCCACAACTGGAGGACACTTATCCCCTGTTGGCGATTTGGTACGTTGATCAACTGGTCGGGGATGCGGGGAATCCTCATATTCTGAAAGGTGTAAGCTTTCCTTTCAGCACCTGCGGAGATCCCGGCATAAAGTGGCTGTGGCTTAGAACCGATGTCGTTTGCCTGTTTATGTTGCTGTGAACGACAAAGTTGTGTGTCAAAATATCGCCCTTAACTCTGCTGCCGACAGGATAACTGCACACCTTAGTGGGGTGGTCCCTAGCTTGACATATGTATTTTGACTCCGACGTTCTGTATTACATTTATCTCTTCTCTCTTTACTTTTAACTGATTGCTAATTTATACTAAACAGCTTGAAGTCTATCGACCATCAGATAGTTCTTATTCATTAAATATTCTTTACATTTTACGGGAACTCGTATATTATACAATAATATTATACATCCTTCTCCTCCATTCTCTGGTGAACCCTGTTGTTGATCAGCCAGTCGTCTTCTTGACACCGGCAATAAATGCAAGATACTATATAAGATACCTCACCCGCCTAGACTCTCCCATCAGCTTCCTCACGCAGCCCACATGAGAAAAGAGATGTCCGGATGATTCTGCTCCACTGTTGGCTGTTCTCACCCACTTCCTTTCCTGGAAGGAAATTAAAAGCGAAGGAGATCTGTAGTGGGCTAAACTCTTTTAGCCCTTTATAATAAAACACAGTCTATTGGTATAGATACTGAAATATAACAGACACTCTACCACATTATTAAACGACTTTTGACTCACCATCTCTCTGATGTTACCACTCCTGCTTGATCACTCACGTCCTTCTCCAACCAACTGTATTTTCATTTTGAACAGCCTGATTGTAAGGCATGACTCTCATCTGTCGAGCAACTGATGCGAAAAAGCCTGCGCATTAACGGCCAAAGCATTGGTCGTTCTTTCCAGAACACGCTCAATCTATATAGACCTTCCCCTCCCCTAACTTAAGCTTGTGCTAATTTAGATTGTATATATAATTACGAGTGCAACAAAATAAGACTGTACACATTCACACACACTTTGACTCCGTGCTTGGAGGAAGACCTCTGTTGCTGCCCGTCCAGAAGCCGCATAGCCATGGTGAATCCCACAGTCACGCCTAAATGATGCAGAAGATAGATGACTTGAGCAATATTAATATCAATCAAACTTTTTGGTAGCTCCAACATAGGGTTAATATAATATCTTTATTCATAACCACTTTATATAAGACACAAGCACATTCCTAATTGTCTTGCTCTGAATACCAACTTGGATTAAACGTAAATTCAAATTTGTTCAACTGTTCTTGTAAACATTAATATTATATATGACGGGAGTTTATGGACATCTTTTGGGTTGGTATCCTTGAGTAAGTATTCAAACCGTTTAATGTTGTGGTTAGAGTTTGTTATTATGACTTCAATTAGTTGCCTAACAACCCTTTGGGTTAATATAATCCTGGGGAACTGCTTGGTGCTCCTCTCGACTTAGGATAATTTAATAATGTTCACTATTGTACAATAATACATGTCTGAGACGTACGAGAGATGCAAGGCTATGCAAAACGACCTAATTAGGTAACTCGTGTTTCATAAAGCTTTATAGGTTTTTTTACTTTTCCCCTTGTGAGTTATACTATTAGTGTGGATCAGAGTTGCTAGGTTTTGGGACTGGTTCTCTACCCTTAGTATAAGTGCCTGGCACCCTTCAGATGCTATTAGGGCTCTAGATCACTGTCATGTAATTTAACTCTCTCCCTCTCCCTCTCTCTCTCTCCCTCTCTCTTTCTCAATCTCTCCCTCTCTCTCTCTCCCTCTCTCTTTCTCAATCTCTCCCTCTCTCTCTCTCTCTCTCACTATGTCCTGGTTCCTAAGAAGTCACTAATTTTATTTAACTAAAATAGGCATTCTTGATTATGATTAGGCCTGATAATTGCCCTTCCATGTGCATAGAATTCTCCTGGTTTCAGACAAGCATAATCAACATTAAGCTCCCTAGAGATGGAGTAATCCATGTTGTTTAATTTAAAGTATATGTAGAAGCGTCCTATGCCACCAATTGTCCTCAAATACATTTTTTAACTATAACTCTTTTTTATCATATTTTTAATATTTCCGTCTCATTAAGAAGACACTAAATAACGGGCGTTCTCTACGAAGCCTACAAAAGGAGCAAGGGACTCAGATAAGGAAATAGAATTCAATAATATAATCTTAAAAAATTTTAATTTCAACTATTCAATATTGTCAATTTTCCAATTCAACTTATTATATTTACTGCTTCAATTGTATAATTTACAAATTTAATATCATTCCAGTTATGAACAATCTGTAGATATAGTCTGGTTAATCTATATAATTTTAATGTAATACATGTTCACTTGTCTAATGACTCACATTTTAATGTGTTTTTTAGTGTTTGTTATATTATATGTTAATCGATGACTTTTTTAAACTTATTTCTATTTAATGTCTCTTTCTATATAATAATTTACATTCAACATTAGTTTTTTAATATAACTGTTAATTTAATGTTAAATTGACAATTCCCACTTCAATTAATCTTCTTTGATTAACCATTAAAGTTTATTTTCACATTATAAAATCTTTCTTATTATCCTTATCCTAAATAATAATTAACATTGAATTCTACAAACATTGTGTATCTGCTTCCTTACTACAATTTCATCATGTTTTTTAAGAACCAAACAATATAATTTACCTTCCAGTCGCGAAACGAGTTATAGACTCAGTCTCTGTACGCTTGGTGGACGAACGAGGTGATAGTGTCACCTTTAGAGGTGAAACCATATCGCTACGACTAAATATGAAACGTGTTAGCCATAGTGCTGGTTCTTAATAAAACAGTGCTACTAGCTCTACCTCGTTACATTGAGCGAAGATCAGTGAAAGCGTTAAAATCGTGCAATTAGCTCTTTCTAAGAATATTGGGCTACTCACTAAGAAATTGAGCGATATTCTAGATATAGGAGAAGGAGCAGCAATCGATTCTGCTCTAACTAATTTCCAGTACCATTCCTACACCTCATATACGACATTACCATTAGTTTAGGGTAATGAGCTCAGAATTCCTATATAACAGGAGGAACTAAAAATTTACCTCACCGTTCTTTAATCCACATCAAAGGCCGGCTTCTGCTGACAAACGGACAAGTTGAAAGTACTTCAAGAATAGTCAATAATGGCATTCTACATCTCCTCTCAAGGATTGTCTACGAGATTAATGGAGTATAAATCGATCACTCTCGAGATGTGGGTATTTCGACCCAAATCAAGACCTATCTCTCTATTCGAAGAGGTTAGCAGGCTCATCTCGAAAACTCAGGATGGAGACAAGACGGAGTAAGTGTGAATGCTGTAGCAGGTATCTTTGACGCATGCATTCCACTACGTCACATACTTGGATTCACTGAAGACTATACTCGAATATTGATAAATGCTAAACAGGAACTCGTTCTTCAGATAAACAGCGATAATAACGCCTTACATAAAGCTCAGGCCTTACCTGCAGTAGGTGCCTTGGCTCCGGTTCAACCTGCAGATACACCTTCCATGATTGTGCTAACCAAATTCGAATGGCTTATGCCTCATATCAAGAAAGATGGTATAAACCGTCTTAATCTGCTGAATTTAATCAAGAGCGGATGAGTTATCAATATCCCATTTCGCACTTGGGAATTGTACGAGCAACCAAACTTACCTACCAGCAGACAACACGACGGGACTGTGAATATATCTATATACCTTTCTGGAGAATCCCCGGTATGTAAGATTAGCTCTGCAAACCAATCGTTAAAACACAACAGATACATATAAAAGCAAGTTTGATCATTGCAGCTTACGCGCGGCTAAACTTCACCTTAATTCTGTCATGTACCCCTATGAGGATATGAATTTAAACTTTGGTGAAGACTCCTTCTCTAAATTGTACGAGGACTATGCCAACTTCCAGACCACCTACTATGGCTCGAACTCTCCTCTGCCCATGCTCAATCCAGAACGCTTCAAATCAAACGCACCTATCGTAGTTTTCGACGCTATCCAACAGAAAGATACGCTCAAGGAAGGGGTGGTAACCTGTCGCATATCCTTTGAGACAGAGCCTGCTATTTCAGAAAATACAAAAGCTTTTTGTTTGATCATCCATGATCGAGTAGTTCACTACAACCCCACTACAGGCAGCATTATCAAAACGTCTACTTAAATGTGTTGTCAGAGAAATTTTCCATCCAAACATGATTATCGATGTGCAAGGATTCACTGCTGACGACGGAAGCCTCGTAGCGAAAGATTTGGCTTTCCTACACGAGGAAAAAGGTTTCATACTTGTTTACGTCTATGAGTTCCAGCCTCTGTACTCGTTTATCACACTCTCATCAGTGAACCGCAAGAAATCAAGATGGCTGACTAAACATTATCATGAGCTTAAATGGAATAGCGGAGATATAGATTACGAAGAGTACAGGCATATCATTAACCAGCATCTGGAACGAGAGAAAGTAAATTCTACTGTCCGTCCTTTAATCCTAATGAAAGGTAAGAAAAAACAGAACTGGTTTAAACACAATATAGACTTCATCAGTTATCCAATAGAGTGCTACGAAATGGGAGATTTAGGCTTTACCCCACTGAAAACTCTTAAAAAACCAATGCGAGCTTGCTCCAGTCATCAGAACCCTGCTTACTCTTGTGCAGCACAAAATGTGTGAGTCTTCCAAGACTGGTTTAAACGTTTTAGGTCTGATAGTCCAGAATTTATGTGATCTACCAAGAGCACTATTCATACCGATACAAGTGCAGTGATAAATTCACTTCTACACGCTATAGCTATTATTAACAAATACAAAACATATCTTGGTATAGATAGTTTATCCTGTTTCTGCAGCGTTCAAGACGAGTTGGATACAGGTATCGAACTCCTGCCTGCTAAACGACGACGTGTCAGGAAGACAAAAACAGCTTCTGAACCTACAGCTGAAGGGTCAGGATATCAAACCCTTTTCTCCGGAGAAAAGTAAGCTATCTTATTCTAGAAACTCTATATTAACACAACGGTAATAACGGAGTTATTGCGTTTCTCTCTAAATGCGCAGGATATACAAACTTTGAACCATAGACTTTGAACGGAACAAAACAAAAAGGGTGATAAACTCAGAAATATAGAAAGGAGAGAGACGGACGAAGGTGGGGGGAAAGAAAAATGACGCAGGAAGAGCCGCTTGCGGGGAAGGGGGAAAACATGGTTCCTTAGACTGCCGCTAGTCTTCTCTGACGGGAAGTGGGTCACTGAGTCTATCTCAATCTACACTTTTTTCTTCGTCAGGTGTAGTTTATGATAGCCCGTATGGCTGCAGTTAGGCCGCCATCATTGAATAATTTTCTTTTCTAACACGTGGCGAACAAATCCAAGAACATCTTGAAATGATTAGTAGATACTAAAGCATCTTCTATTTAAATATATCCGTTTTGATTATATTATTTAGGCTCAGCTATTATTTTTATGAGAATTTGTTATATAGACGTCCTTTACTATTTTTTCTTATAGGCAGCATGGCAAGTGTATGTAAATTTATCCGACATCATCCAATGGCAACGGGTATGCGTTAAAGTATTTTATTCATAAATATGATAATGTTAATCTTCTTCTTAGATATCTGCTACAGTATTTATCAAAAGGAAATATTTTTTTGAACAACCACGTGTTTCAATTTAAGGAGACACGTGATTGTATCTGACTGCATCTAATCAGGTGAAATGAACTTTGAGGTATATTACTTTTAAATATGTTAATATTACTTCTTTCTTTCGTAAATTAACAAAATATTTATATTTAATCGTAGTTGTCCAATTTGTCTGATTGGCATGCTACAACTTCCATGATGACTATTAATATTTCTAACTTGAGATTTATGATTGTATTCATCGCGTTTCTATGTTGGACGCACTTGTCCAGATTATTACTATATATATCTTCTTCAATTTTTAGGTATTGTAAAGTCTATAAATTCCATTCTCTAAATGGAGTTATTTCTATATTTGGGATGATAAGCGCTTCACGCGATGTTATTGTATTTATGTTCTAATTATGTATTTTTATTTTAGACTCTTCTAGATAAATTAAACAAACATTGTTATTGTCAGGCAAACTTCTTTACTAATTCTCCCGTCACGCTTCCTTATATTTTACAAGAGGTTTACATTAGATGAGCCTCTCGCATGATAACTTTATCTATATTCAAACACTCCTTATAGTTCTTCGTGGAGAGGCTTCTAATAGTGCATTTCTTAAGCCCTTTAGCTTTGAGCGTGTCGCTCTCTCCCTCCACAGAGAAAGTGTATGCCTTTGGTCTTAACCCAACAAACTCGGTAACCAGTTGTCCCTTAGCCTTATCCTTTAACATCCCAAAGACTCCCTTATTAACCAAAGGCATACCGTAAGGATTGTTCGGTTAATAAGATGATGTGCCCATGTGAATATTAGCTATCGGTATGAGATATCTGTAGGCGTTTTCTACATCAGCTTTATATAAGAGAGAGTCTGTGTCAGTATAGATCAGTTTGAGCGTGTCAGGAGGGAAATCCGGGACCATCACATTATAGTGGAGACCGTAAAGAATCACCTTCGCGATATCTAGGATGGTGAACCCTGCATAGATGGGTTTGTCAAAGTAAATCTCGGGTGGATCCATCGCCACAATCACTAGATCCTTGGAAATTATCGTACGGTTCTTGATGTTGGGGCTGGCTATGAGGTTGCCAGCTCGTAGCTTACCCTCCCATCTGGTCGTGATATTTATGTCTCAATAACTACGTTTGTTCGAGATCATATGACCGAAATCCACATTGTTTGCTAGTTTAAAAAAAATGTTCTCGAACGGGTTTTTGGCTTTGGCCCTCATATCTGCATTAAGATTGATGTATTTGGACATCCAAGGAGCTTGTCTGAACGCCAGCACTTTATAGGTTCTAGTCAATTTCAAACCCTGTTCCAAACAAAGTTTCAGGTGAGAGTAATGGATAATGTAATTTTGTTTATTGATCAGGGTGGTGAAAAGCTTCTCCTGTTTAGTGAGCGAAGCGGGTGGGAAGGCTTTCTCCGGACAGAATGGTAAGTCTGAATGAGCATCGTGTAGCTCTTGAGGGTACTCCAAGTCTACTTCTAAAATATACCCTGTCACTGCATCATCAGCGATCGACTGTATATAAAGGTTTCTATCTCTCTCCTCTCTAACCATTTGAACTCGCCTATTGGAACTCTTTCCGCTCAACAAGAGATCGTAGCAAGAGATGATTATCATAATTTTTACCAGAGTGAAATAACACATTGATGAATGATGGGTGTTTATAGTTGAGATTACAGGCTTGATGAGCAGATCCACGGAAAAGGCCTGTAAGATGATCATGATCCCTGACTGTAATATTTTCTCTAGAGTACGGTTTTTCATAAATATGACAGTGTGTAGCCCTCTTGAACTCGTCTTCTTGACTAGAAGTCAGCACAATCATGGTTTTGATGTTCTTGTAGATGTCGAGCACACTTTTGGATATTCTCACCAGAGCATCAATGAATTTATCGATACAATCTTCGCCGATGAAGCTCACATAGTTGGATAAATTATCGTCATAACTGCATTTTAAGTATAGCCCTGCGGAATGAGCGACATGTTTATGAACATTCTGGATGTACGATACGGATTTGTCAGGCTTGCACGTTTCGATCGAAATAAGCGCACTATCCAGATCCACATGAATAATGAAGTGTATCATCTCCTTCTGTCTATGATCTTTGAAGGAAAGAAACCGCTTATCTCCTTGCAGGAAAGTACTACGTACAGCAGTAAGCTTCCCACAAGTGATCTTATGCTCAGTTAGTTTCTCCTCTGTTAGGTAGCCCGTTAAACATCGTTTGCAATAAAATCTATGGAGCTTCCATGACGTTGACGTTTGTGAGCTTACTAAACGCAACAAGTTAACGATAGCACTAAAATGAGATCTGTCAGAATTGTGAATACTCATCATAAACAGGTTTCATGTGCTAGAAGATTCTTTGACGTCGGTCTATAACTGAACATTTCTGCTGATTCCTTTGGTAAATTTAAATCTCTTGCAAAATCATTGAGATTATGCTCTGAAAATAGTTGAGGACTGAAATCAATATTTTCGTGTATGTAGACTTCAATTTCCATATTATCTACCACTACATTCTCCAATACAAATAGAGAATAGGCAGGCCATATCCGTGTGCGGCTGGTTTAATAGCAGATAGAATATTAGGATACACGATTCCCTTCATACACTTTGCTCTTTATTCCTCTACATTAACTAAGCAAAAATAACAGTCCCGTCAAACCATAGGAACTGAAAATAGCATATATTTCTGTATACCCTTTTTCCACAATTTCAATGCTTCAACTAAGGTTCATCAAACGTCATAGTTTATTTTTAATAACGTTTCACTCAAAAACAAGCATATTACACATTTCTTAAACTTTTGTAATCTCTTGTTATTTCTTGAGGAAATAACCGCCACAAATATAACAAAATAAATGTGGGTTGTTTGAAAACTTATGCGAACACATTTTACTCCTATTTTAGCGCAAGTTTGACATAATAACCTCCAAACAAAAGTGAGCTCACACTGTTAAAACTGTTTAAAGGAGCTCTCAAGGTAAAAAATTACTGAAGTCAGTGTGCCCACATAATCTGATGATTTAGTCTACAAACTCCCCAACATTTACGCCTATCTTAATATATTCAATAATTCATATCCTGATCTCAACTTAAATGATTTGTGAAATAACTGTACATGATAGAACGAAGGGGATGATTCTGAAATCAGCATAAATAAATGGTAAGAAACTCCGCACGGACTTTATCACTCTATTGTTTAAAAGTTGAGATATTTACCCAAAGCTCGTAAGATATATGAAAGAAAATATTATACACTAGCAAACCCGAGCAAATGTTGCGCTATACGTAAATAATTTTTTTTTACTCCCGGTTTTAAATTTATAATTTTATTAAAAAAATAAAGTTCTCATTTGTATATTTGGGTCGATAAAAAAGATCGATATTAGGTTAACAAGGTTCAATACCTCGTATTAAAATTTTAACTTCCAGTTAAAATTTTCGACATTTTATTAAGGGTTTCATATCTTATGGTTATCGCATTGCTATTAAATTCCTCATTTATAAATTTAGACCAATAAAAAAGGTAAATATGACTTTTGAGTCTAAAATGAGACAGATCATTGCTGCACAAATATTTCCCCTAAGAGGTTAAATGAAATAGAACATGAAATTTTAATTATTCTATGTCATACTCTTTGGCTTTAAAACTTGAGTAGTATCTCTTTACAACTAAACCCCGAAAAATTATATTAATATATTTGCCAATATCTCAGAAACTATTGATTGTATAAGAAAATATTTTGATTAAAAGTTTTTTATATTTAATAGTAATACAATTTTGCAATGATAAGTTATATAGTATCTCAAATAGTTGCGGAGATACGGAAATTTCCGCTTCTGTAAATTACCCTAAATTCATTTACATGGGAAAATGAAAATAGCCCTTTTATTTATAATCTGAATCAATGCCTAGATTCGAATTTTAATCAAAATCGTTAAACCTTATTTTGAAAAAAATAGTTTTTTTTTCTCTCTTTTCTCCTTTAGTTAAAATACACCTAATTTTAGGGTTAAACAGACACACTGACAGATGGCATTGCAAAAATCACTTTTTAAAGTTCGGAATGTCATGAAATTTCGACATCCATCAACATCTCGTGTTTTGGGGTTTTTTTTTTACGGTCGCAAGATTTTACTTTTACCTTTAGTGTTCTAAAAATTAAAAAAAACTAAAATATTTGCGTATAGCTTGAAAAAAATTGGCTTTAAAAAAATATGTTACAAATATAATATTTCATTTTGACGGAAAATTGAGAGTAGCCATTTTGTTTGTAATATTGATCAATGCTTGGAAATGGAATTTAGTTATAATCGTTAGAGAAGATTTTGATGAAATAGATTGTTTTCCCTCTTTGCCCTTAAGAAAACTACCTTTAATTTTAGGTTTAGATATCCAATTTAAAAAAAATATATATTCCGGCAACCCTATAAAACTCTTAGATACCAAGTTTTAGCCCGATCAGTAAATTGTTTAGGCTCTATTCCTAGGTATAGACAGACAGACAGACAAACAGAAATGGAAAAAAGACTTTTTCTTATTTGGGTGGTCGTGAAACATCTAAATTAATCAAAATCTTTAGTTCGATTTTTTTGACGATCACAAGACTTCATCTATTTGCAAGGTAGCGAGGAAGTAAAAATGAATGAATAAAAAGCCATTTGTTTACAAACATAGAAAAACATGCAGACCACTCAATGTAACATATAGAAAGAGTTTAACTGACATGTCTCAGTTGATGGTAAATGTAAGGTATTGTAACAAGATTAGAGTCTGGCAGCGGGACCGGCGCGTTCCCGTTGTTGTCCCTTGTATCTGCGCTCCTTGTTCTCTCTGTCTCCCTCCTTGTCTGGCGGGTGGGCGGCGACCTTCTCGCTTGACTGGAGGATCAGAGGGGCCGAAGGGGTATGGGGGGGGAGGACGGAGACAAGTCTAGAGGGGTCTGGATCCTTTTTATTCTAGAAGTGGAGGATTCCAGACCCTCAGCTCTCACCACCCCTATAAATACAAGCTCAGCGGTAGCCTCAGGTCAGTTCTTGGTTCGCGACTAATGAGTCCGGGAGTTCCCAGTGCGAATGTGTCAAGTGTGACCAGCGAGCAGGTCGGCGCGTCCGCGAGTGGGTCAGCGAGTCCGGCGTTCGTGTATAGCGGGTCACCGCCGTGTATCGTGTGTGAGACAAGTGACATTTGTTATTGTGGACACTGTGTTAATGAACATTTTTGTGACTGTTTTTAAATATTTGAATAGTTATTAGGTGTTTTATAGTTGTTAATTTGTTTATTTAATTTACTTATATTTTTATGTGTTCTATTAGTTAATTAATTTACAGACTTGATTAGGACTCTTTTTATTTTATTTTATGACTTGTTTAGTTGTAATTAGTTTATA
>CABFVX010001083.1:32945-46007 GCA_902151425.1 Timema shepardi
TAGAATACTGTGTTAATGAACATTTTTGTGACTGTCTTTTAAATATTTGAATAGTTATTAGGTGTTTTATAGTTGTTAATTTGTTTATTTAATTTACTTATATTTTTATGTGTTCTATTAGTTTATTAATTTACAGACTTGATTAAGACTCTTTTTATTTTATTTTATGACTTGTTTAGTTGAAATTAGTTTATATGTACAGTTAATCGGTGTGTGTACATAGTGATAATTTTAATAATTAAAACTTTGAATATTCCGCGGGCATTTTCATTCGTGTTTGGTCGGCAGCATACCCCAATATCTCTAAAAGAACTCGTGGTTCACACGTCCACGTGTGAACGGCCTGTGACCCTCCCAGGTCACGTGCGCCCCCCACGTTACAGTATATATATATATGTGTGTATATGGAGCTTTAAGGTAGGGGTTTCAAGGAGTTCCTACAAAGGTTTCGGATGGGAGATGTTAATACAAAGGTTCATTTGGAGTGTCATCGTATCATTGAGGCCAACGAGGTAGTGCAAGTAAAAACAAATTAAAAATACAGTAAGTTTTAACATGATATGGTAGTTTGCAAGCATACATAAAACTCTAAGCCAGAGTGGTATTCACATAATGTTGTCCTTTCAGTGATATTGATAATTTTTAAGGTTGTTTTTTCCATTGTCATAATATATTTTAACGTTTTGACATATCTTTGATTCAAAATAGCCCTTTGATGCTAATAATCAAAAGTTTAAAATTCCTCCATGGTTAATGAAAGGTGTTTATTTAATCTTACAAAGAAATCACTTTGGAGATACACATGCTTATTTACAAGTTCAGCATATATTTAACAGAGGCCCTACTTGGCCTGTGCCTCAATTTATGAGTAGCCCAGTCAATGGTATTAAATAAGCCTTTGTCGAGTATTGTTCTCGTTGAATAGTTTAAAGAATATTATATATTATCAGTTCGTGACCTGTACAGGTGTGTTGTTTTATTTTCTAATCTGTTTTATATTCTACGGTGTAAAATTGTAATTTGTATTCTTTAGTATTTGCTATATAAGACTACACATATTTCTCAAAATAATATAATGACTTTTGAAATTAGCCTAAGACTACTGAAACAAACTTTAATTATATAAAGGAAATCCATGAATTAGAGAACATAAATGTGGACAATCATCAAATATGTAAATAGATGAAAAAGTGTTAATTTAAACATTTAAAAGTACCATAAACAGTTTATTTACAGAAGTTTCGTGGCATCTTATATTTTCTATAAGGGAGGGACGTAGGAGAATAAATCACAAATTGCTGATAAGTTTTCTCAGCTGGAAATCTCTATTATTAATAAATAGCCTACGCAAGTTGATTTCTATATTTGGACCAATCTAAGTACAAAATCAATTATTCTTCCTGGGTTTCACTGTGTATGGCTTAAGATTTTATAATAGTTTTGTTTTAAATTTTGAATAGTGTAAAAATATAATAGTGTTAGTGTAAAAATACAAACAAATATTTATTTTTAAATATTATACAAAAATTAGACACACTTATGTGCTTCCAACGCAAGTAGATAATTTTAAATAATTGGTATTCCATTAACTACTAAATTAATTATTTTATCACCCGCCTCGGTGGCGAAGTTGGCTAATGCGCTTGTCGTGTTGAGCTCGACTGCTGAGGACGGGGAGATCGAGGTTCGAATCTCGGTCGGGTGAACTGGGGGTGGTTTTTCCTAAATGGTTTTCCACTCTCCCTCCACGCCAATGCGGGTTCACTTCCTCTAATTCAACCTTCCCAATTCCTAATCCATTATAGTAATTAGTACTTAAAGCGTATAACCCGAACGGGTAGTAAGACGTGGTGCTAAATATTATTATTATTATTAATTATTTTATCACTAGCCCACGTGTAATAATAAATATGTTACATAAACAACAAAATAGAATACATATGGTAGAAGGCCTAATTCCCAAGTATAACGATCAATATAGTGAGTGGTAGAATGTTTAGACTGTACATACATAAGGTAATAAGAGAAATAATCGGATTATAAGGTTTTGACTGCCAACTACTCTAGCTAATAAACATTAAGTATTTTAACTATGGATAAATGTCACTCTCTAAATTACACCCTTAAATATATATATTTATTAAAATTTATATTATTGATTTCTAGTATTTGCAAATGTATATTTTATATTAGAAGGGAGATTGGGGAAGGGTTTAACCAAATTTACATAAACATTTTCACACATCATTTTTATGAAATAAATAAATATAATTTATAGACATATCCATAAGTGTTTCAAATTTAAAATTTGAAATTAAATTTCTTGTGGCAGAATGTAAAGTGATTTTATTCCATTTTAAACTTGGCATGGCAGCGAACTTAAGACGCGGCGTGCGTTGCAACACCGGATGGGGTACATTGCAACACATTATTACAATCACAGCCATTACTAAGAAAAGCAACATGTGGAAGTGCATTTACTATACATTTATATTTAGTTACATTCCTACAGTTAAATGTCAGAATCACATTTTATACATAAGGTATAATACAGCTAAATGATAGACATAAGTAACAACAATAGTGTTAATACACCAGGATAAGTTGTAACCATTGTTTCAAGACTCAGGGGTGAGTTGCAACACGCTCCACCAGCTCTTAAGATAAAAGACATAGAAAAAATAAATTGTAAAATGATAATTAACTTACCCGTTAAAGCGCAACTCAAATAAAAAAATAGTTGTTTTAATTCAACATTACAAAACATTAAAAAAATGTTTACTTTAAACTGTTAAAAAACATGAAACCTTAAAAAATGTAGTTGAGACTGTTTGAAACACTGCTGATAATAATGTAGAGCCAAGAATGCACCGGGGCTGAGTGGTGGTGACACTATTCAAGACCAACAAGCTAAGGTCAATGTCACGTTGTTTGACTCTGCTGGTATTGAAATAAGCCGACTGTTGCAACCTGCCCCTGTTGCAACTCACCCACATTCAAATATCGTTACTCTATTATGGTTACAAAAACACACCACCAAGGGGAACATATGTAACTCGCCTAGTGTTGAATAATGTCGATATGGCTTCAAAATAAGTTTTGTAATAGAAAATATAATATTATTTAATTAATACTTATTACAAATATGTCTTAAAACTATTTTCGATGGCACATTAAAGATGCAGTAAACAGATTGTCACAACGCTATAGCTCAACGCTCTCGCTCGGCAAGACAGACGACTTCAGATGTCTTTTGAGTAGCTTGGGTTTCCTTTTCACAGTGGACTTTTTGTTTAGAGCCAATATTGGGCATGGGTTTACTTTTTGTTCCACTTGGCAATCTGCTGTCTCAATATCTACACTGCCATCATATTTTGGATATACATTGACGGTCAAGGCCACGTTCGTCACAATGTCTCCTAGCCTGATTTTAGGAAATCTTAGTGCTACATTTCCATTCATCAGTCCAACACGTACGCTTTCGACGCATACCTATAACATACCAAAATTACCAATTATTCTTTATTATTTATTTAATATTATAAATAGCCTTTAAAATTATTCACTAAACATAATAATAATAATTATTATTATTAGCACCGCGTCTTACTACCGGTTCGGGTTACACCCACTTACGCTAATGTGTAATGATAGGGTGATTGTGAAATGAAATGGAGGACCTACAGTTTAACGTGAAATCCGAACCACGGTGGAGGCCTGGCATTCCTCACATTCACAAGATGTCTTGTCAGAGGTGAAGGAAGGGTTTGGTAATCAGATAAATCTGTGCCGGGACCGAGGATTGAACCCCGGCCGCCGCCAGCACAGAAGCCTGACACCTTACCCCTAGACCGCCAGGTCACCAAGAAAATAATTAAATTAATTTATAGTAATCCCAATGTGTCGGTCATTGGTGCGTTGAACTCAAAGTAGGGGATGTATCAGTCTGCATTGGTCCTGGGAATTACCAACTTATCTTAACTCCCTCCTCTCAAATTATCAATAGCTTCCACTCATCCCTCCAAAACCTAACATTCCTTCACCCCCACTGCATTTTCCCCCTTTGGTCCTTGGAATTTTATATTCCGCCCCTCGGGTGGCGTAATTATTTACATTAGATCCTTTCCACATCCCTTGAGCTCCCACTCACTCTTCTAGTGGCTCTGTGTCGAGCCTTTCATTAATTAGTACTCTATTAAAATATACAACTATAAACAACAATAAAGGTGTCTCAAAGGTTATTAAAAACTCACTGGACTTGACCATGACAGTGGACTATCATAAAACTCACTCCCTCCCCTTTTACAGTGTTACTAGCTCCTGTTAACGGTGTTGCATACTTGAAACATTGTAAGCTACTTCAACAGGTGAGCTGCATCTTACTTAACGCACTCAAGTAGGGAAAATTATTATTTATATTATTATTATTATTATTATTATTATTGGCACCGCGTCTTACTACCGGTTCGGGTTACACCCACTTACGCTAATGTGTAATGGTAGGGTGATTGCGAGATGAAATGGAGGACCTACAGTTTAACGTGGAATCCGAACCACGGTGGAGGCCTGGCATTCCTCACATTCACAAGATGTCTTGTCAGAGGTGAAGGAAGGGTTTGGTAATCAGATAAATCTTTGCCGGAACCGAGGATTTAACCCCGGCCGCCAACATAGAAGTCTGACACCTTACCCCTAAACCACCAGGTCACCCTAAGTAGGGAAAATCTCTCTGTAAAACGACTGACCCCACTGGAAGTTGAAATTAGTTATTTGTTTCATGAGATATTATTATTACCTATCGCTTGACTGAATTGCCTTTGAGCTGTGTAATGTTATGTTTGATTAAAATCATCTAGATCTTTAAAATAAACAAAATATGTTAGACTTGTGTGTGTCCATTTAAGATATAGTGAAATAAATACATTTATATTTCGTACCGGTGGCTGAGTGGTCTAAGGCGTCGGATTGGTATTGCACTTGGACACGGTTGACGAGGAGGTAAGGTGAAAGGCACTTGGGTTTGGCTTCCTAGACACAGTTTTAAATTGGTTTTACCAAGCTCTCTCTACACTTATAAGAGTGAGTCTCGTATGATCTCTCCCCTCATCTTTGATACTTGGTTGTACTCCCCCTCCGTATCTTTGCTAGAGTAGATACTAGATACAGATAGAGGCTGTTAACTATAAAATGGCAAACCTAGCATTGAGGAATAGTAGTAATCAAAATAATCTTGTTCATAATAACTTTAATCAGGCAACACAATTCATAGAACAGCAGGTCACGCCCTTTACAAGTCACTAACTAATTATGAAATTATAAATCACGATTATAAAATGATGTCATTCTTGTTAGTCTTGGAGGGAAGTACTATGCTCAGGACCAGATGTTCGTGGGTTCAAACCTAGCCGAGGTCAATGTATTTTAACTGAACAAAGAGTAAATAAAGCTGTCGGGCTCATGTCGATTGTGGCATATACCATGTATCTTATTGAATATAACTTTAACTTTCCATCGCTAAAAAACTAGAGAGATCTTACAAAGGTTGTGAAATAATCAAATAAAGGTTTATAGAGGTTGCAGAAGCATTAGTTGCCCATTTTAAAAATAAATGTGATATATATATATATATATATGCAATAACTGTTTGAATTTAGAAGATGTTTGGACTATTCCTCCCCCAGAAAATTTGTGAAAAGTGATGCCTACAAAATATAAATGTTACGGTCACCATTTGGATACTTTGTAAAATCACATTCCTCTAGAAACGACAGTTTTCAGAAATTGTTTTTCATTATAATTATTTTTAATAATAATAATAATAATAATAAAAAAAAATATTGGATTCTCTTTGGTGGCAGCATGGTCTAAGGCATCACACTTAAAATAGAACGTACTACTGATGAAGGGTATTTCTCTGTTCGAATCCTGGTCGGGTTGGTAAGTATGGTTTTTACTAAATGGTTCTCCACTCTCACTTGACACAAATTCAGGTACACTTCCTTTAAATTCAGCCTTCCTCTTTCCTAATACATTATCGTGACTAGCCTAGTAGACCTGGGCAGGAGGTAAATTGGGGGATAGACCAATATATAGGGCTGTGTTTCTTGCGGACACTGGAAACTGTCCTTAAAACATATACAGTATACACATGTATCACATTTTTATCACTTATCACCATTTTAATTGATCTCAAGCTGATCGACATTGCTGAATGTTGGTCACATTATCTAAATATATTATCGCATCTAAATAAATATACAATATACATTTTAACCAGACATCATTAATTTCTTATTTTTGTTCATTTAAATTTGAAGGCATGGCTAGGTCAGTTTAAATTTATTGTATATAAGGGAGAAAAATAAATCTAAATAGGATAGGTTGTTTAAAGGTAGGGGCTATGTGACACCATTTGATCCCCCTCTCACCCCACCGCCACCCCTATTTGGATTCAACTGTTATTAAATTTGCAGCCTATCTCAAGAACAAAGTCAAGTTTATAAACCACTTTATTTTAATACGAAATAAATAACACCCTCTTACATAATGAGGATTTGTTAGAATCTAATTCTAATATAATAGTTACATGATATTTAGAAATATCAATCAACTACAAAAAGTAAAAAATAGTTTTTTTATCACTTTCTGCTTTATCATAATTTAACACTATCTCAATGTTATCACTTACCACAATCTTTTAAATCGACATTATGAGGTGCCATGGCATACCTTCCCCCGGTAAGAACGCTTATCACAATAATATTCATTAATAATGGCTTCATCATCTCGATCAATAATACTTGAGTGTTAAAATACTTTTAAATTGTTCAATTAAAATCCTAGTAATTCACATTATAATTAGTAGGCCTATAAAGAGGTCAGGCACTACAAAACAAATGTAGGGCGCAATTTAAAAAAAAGTGTGAAGTTATAAATAACAAAGCACCTTTTCAATATCATTTCTGAAGGAGAATCTGTATTAGTTAAGAAAATTGATGACCATACAGGAATTTGAACCCTTGTCCTCCAGCGTAACTTACCGTAGATTCAATCATGTTTACCTCCCAACGTGCTCAATAAAGTCAAGTGATACTATTCAATCGATTCACTTACCTTAAAACATAATTCCTATTTTCTTATTAACATTTTAAGGTAATGCTATAAAAGGGTTCCTTACCGTGTGTGCTAAACTCTAAAAATAAACATTTAAAAATTATATGCATCATATTGAAACAGCTTCCAGAATAGGCCATATATGTTGGGGAAGCAGCCCATCTTTCCGAGCTATGGTTTTTTTCTCATTACATAATCGTTTTTTAACATCGCGTCTTACTACCCGTTTGGGCTATACGCTTATTTTTTTAAACCTTTTTAAAAAATATCTCAATCTCTCAATTTTTACCTCTCCCTCTAGCCTATTTATATATGTATGGACCACACCGGGGGTTTCGCAGACCAAGGTGTGAGTCTTGACTGGTTTCGTTTGCCGGTAATGGGTAGATTGGGGCTATAATGTCTACCCTGTATCCTGAGAGTTATTTTCCTAAATGGTTTCCAAATCTCCCCTCACGAAAATGCCAGTGCACTTCCTCTGATAGCCCGAATGGTTAGTAGGACGTGGAGCATAAGGTATAGAACCTGTAAGATGCTCGAATATATCCTTAATGAAGCATTGAGAAAAGATAGAAAACTAAACTTGTACAACTCACTTCGGTGGTCGCATGGTCTAGGGCATCACTCTCGCAATAGACTATACTGCCGGTGACGGGGTCAACGTGTTTCTATCTTGTTTGGGTGGGGTGAAATTGGTTTTCCCTAAATAATTTCCCACTCTCTCGTCACGAAAATGTGGGAGCACTTCCTCTAAATTCAGACTTTCTCATCCCTAGCCCATTGTCGTAATTAGTACGTAAGCGTATAAGTTGAACGGGTAGTAAGACGTGGTGCTAAAATAAAAATATAAAATTTAAAAGACCAAACGCCTTCGACACCTAAAGACAGCCTAAAATGAAACATAATTATAACATTTATTAAAATTGGCATTATTATTTTAAAAGTTTTAAAATAGAGTGGAAGAGAAAATGAGTAGGCCTACAACTTTTAAATATTTTGATCTTAGCTAGACGTTTTGAAAAAGTATCAATTACGTCTTATTTTTTTATAAACTGGTCACACTCTTTAATACATGAAAATCTTGCATTCTTACGCTACAATTTTAAAGCGGACCAAATTAATCTGGCCTATTTCAAACAAACTTTGTTCTACCTAACCGGATATTAATGATCTATATTTAACCTTCCTTAGTTTAGCCAAACAAAAAGTTCAACGTAGACCTTTGAGCCATGCTCGCCAATTACCTAAATAGAAGGAAAGGAAAGAAATGTAGAAGTTCACTAAACTAAACTGCTTGTTTATTTTTTTCTGACCTTCTCCTCTTCACCTGCTGAGTACACTTACACTATCGTTTATTATTTGCGCCAGAACAGCTTTGGTTTACATTTTAAAATACCTTTTGTTATTTTCTAATCTAGTTAGACATATTAATCAACGAATTTTTTAATCTAGACAATTGTTAGAAGATTCCAACTTGTCGTTTTCATGAATAAGCTAAACGTAATTATTTTAAGCTGTATTATTATTATTATTATTATTATTATTATTATTATTATTATTATTATTATTATTATTATTATTTAGCACCACATCCTACTAACCGTTTGGGTTATACGCTTAAGTAATAATTACGCCAATGGGATAGGAATTGGGAAGGTTGAATTTAGAGGAAGTGAAACCACATTTGCGTGGAGGAAGAGTGGAAAAACCTTAATGAAAAACCACCCTAAGTTCACCCGACCAAGATTCGAACCTCGATCTATATCTATTAAGCTGTAGACGATTTAAAAAATGTTTCAAAAGAAAAAAAATTCAATATACCTTATTTTTATATATATCCTATATACAGTACATAGAAAGAAAGCGAGATACTATTTAAGACTAGTCCTACCAAGGGGTTTTGTTTCTTCAGGTTTACCAACTAAATATGTTTGTACATGCTTGTCATCACTCATACGTGCCACATGGCTACCCCACCTCATCCTGCATGCCTCGATTATACTTACGTGTTTGGGGATTTATATCAATCATTAAGATCTTCATTATGTAGCTCTCTCCATTCTCCTGTTTGTTCACTCCTTTTAAGTCCAAATATTTGTATCATCACTTTGTTGTTAAAAACTCTAAATGTATTATCTTGGTACAAAGCTAGAGACCGAACATCCACAAAGAAACACGAGTGGACTCAAAGTTGTATACAATAATTATTGCTTGTTTGAGTTTTACCTCCTCTGGAATTGCACTACATTCTAATAGCGTAGTTCCCAATAATGATAGTACTTGCATTAATTAGTAAACGTCTTCAAAACGCACATTGTTGGTCTATATTATGTAACCATACAATATAATATTTCGACACAGTCACGTACAGGGCTGGACTTAAGGCTGGGGAGGCGCCAGAGATGTACACAAATTTGGTGCCTAGACATTAAACAAATACTTTTTTTTTCAATCTTTCGATATTATCTTTTTCCTTTGGGCCTACATAATTAAAGGTTAATATTCAAGGTTTTGTGTCGAGTACAGTAAACTATTTGCCCAGCTCAGTGGTCGCTTGGTCCAAAGAGTCAACTACAGCGTCCATAATCTCCACATCCTTATAGTCCTTAACGGTTCTTAGGAATAGAATTCCCGTATACACAGTCCGTATCTGCACTCATGTGACCGTATTAACCAATAATTAAGTTGGAAACAACGTCCAATTACACTCTTCGAAAGAAAACTTTCTAGAGATAGGCGCAAGGAAACGTCATCTTTGAAACAGACAAGATCATAGATGAACGATTATTAATTAACACAGTAACAATACAACATATTTTGAATTTTGATAAAACATCCAGGATAGGCTACATTTGAAAGGTGGATTAAGTGCATTCACGAATAATATATTTAAAACACGAGCTATATTTCATTCATGACCTTAGTTTATTTGAATGACAGCTCAAAAAGTTACTAAAAATAGCCCCTAATATATCCCTGCGCCAACAGCTAGCATCTATCACTTTGGTTGACTGTAATGAAAACAGATGTTAATATAATATTATTTATGAATGTGATAGTTAACCACAATAATTTAGGTCAATATTATCTATATATTTATTTGAGTTCGGACACAAAGTTTATTTATCGTTTTATTCCATTTAAAAAAATAATATTCACATCGCTTTCACAAAAGATCTAATGAACATAGATTCAAAATGGCGACCGATGAATTTAAACCATGTGGTTGAACATGACGGAAACAATATTATTTTACAATAATGCACCCGCGCAGTGGATGGTAATATTTTATTTGATTAAATATTTTGAAATACGTTAAAATAATCATAAAATAATTTATCATATATAAAAAATGACAAGTAATTTCTCTTTCCCAAGTAAATACGATACCTGCATTAAAAGTTATTATTACACACTGTTCAAAACGAAGAATAAGTACATTTAATTATCTTTAAAATATTGTTTAGAGTTGGGTGGATAAAAATTATTAAAAGGGATGGAATAGTATGAGAAAACTTAAGTTTATGTTATTTTTAATGTAAAATATGACAGGACAAAGTGTTGGAAACCCTAAACCTAAACCTATGATTTTTGGACTGTCATCCAGGTAAAAACCTATCGTGAACAGACTCTAGTTAGTGTAATGGTTATGAATCCTATGATAATGCCATTGGCGCGCATTTCCAAGCACGCGCACGCTTACTTTGATGTGATTGGTAGTCCGTGGGAAGTTAAAGTTGAGTCAACTTCAACGGAGTGGTGAGGACTAAGGAATTAAGAATAAGGACTGTGTAGACAGTGCCATCCATTAGTGTGGTATCTTACGGAGTACCACGCACCTTAAGATGCTACTCTCACATTAGAAATAGACAAACGATTAGAGGGAGATCGTGGTTCGACCTCAATATAGTGGTTTTTCCTAAATGGTTTTCCACTCTCCCTCCACGCAAATGCTGGTTCACTTCCTCTAAATCCAACCTTCCTCATACCCAACCCATTAGTGTGGTTAGTACATAAGCATACAACCCGAATGAGTAGTAAGGCGCAGTGCTAAAAAAACTATTTGAACAGTCCAAATCTGTCGAAAGAAACGAATACTACAGTAGTTCCTCCTATCAGCCAATGCTGTAAACACAGACAACAGGGTTGGCCCTGTTCCCTAACTTGCTGATAGATAGCAGCACAGACGGGTAGCAGAGGGGTGAGAGGGGTGTATAGCCAGCCAGTAGGGCTATAATAAGTAACTTATAGTAAACTGTAGTAGTATGGGTAGCAAAACAAGTCGCTCATACGACAGTTAAATTTACATTCACTTGTTTTCAAAGGTTGCAAGACTCTTATATATCGTTCTTTCAAATTATTATATAGTTTTTATAAAAAACTCACCCAAATTTTTTAGTTACTTTTGTAACAAAGTTAGGATTAAAATTAATTTATCTACTGTTTACGTGCCATCCCTCACCCTTGTACTGTGTGTATTTTTTACGGTCCTGGCGACCCATCATGTGCAACGGGGTGGGTTTTTTATGTACTTTTCCCACCCCTAACCTACAGACGGTACATTTCAGCACGCCAGGGCGCCATATTATGTCTTTGTGAAATTATGTTATATGTTCAATGTCGTGTCTGTTCTCGAGAGCCCTTCGGGGCTGGTGTCAACTGTTTGTCCCTTTATGTTTTTTCGTGTATTATTAATGTTTTATTGTTAGATGTTTAAAAATTAAATAAACCCTTACAAACAAACAAATAAAATTAATTTATATTGTCTGTAGCTCTATCTGAGTGAACCCACATAAAAGGTTATGAAGTCTAGTGTGCCTGGCTGTTTTGAACCAGTTTGTTTGCCTTTGAATGGAAAGTCAGTTTTTCAACTCCAGCTGAGTGCGCTAAGTGAAAGAATTGTAGAGAGGATCCTTGTATTGTGAATGCTTTTAAACGCGTGATTTATCACTATTATCTCATCCTTGCCCATACTAATGGGAGTACACTTCCTCTTAATGACCCTTCTCATCCTTAATACAGTCTATTAAGCTGCTAGTAGCGTTTGTGTTTTACGTGTACTTGATAACCTGGTAATCAACTTATTAAGTCAATACAAATTTTCAAGAGCAGTTCAGAAATAAGTAAGGGTTTTCGAAAAAAGGTGCTTAGGAAGAAAATTGGTCCAAAAAGGAATGAAGGTATTGGGGAATGGATGAGATTACATCTTGATGTGTTACATACCCTGTACGAATCACAATACATTTTTAGGATGATTAAGTCTTGTAGATTATGTTGGGCAGGACATGCAGCGTGAATGAGAGAATCTAGAACAGTTTTCAGGGTACCGACTGGCAAACCCAATGTGAAGAAACCTCTGGGAAGACCTAGATGAGGATGGGAGGGTAACATTAGAATGGATCTAAAAGAGATAGGGTGTAATGAGGTGGACTGGATAGAACTAGCTCAAGATAGGGATAGAGTGTAATGAGGTGGACTCGATAGAACTAGCTCAAGATAGGGATAGGGTGTAATGAGGTGGACTCGATAGAACTAGCTCAAGATAGGGATAGGGTGTAATGAGGTGGACTGGATAGAACTAGCTCAAGATAGGGATAGGGTGTAAAGAGGTGGACTCGATAGAACTAGCTCAAGATAGGGATAGGGTGTATTGAGGTGGACTGGATACAACTAACTCAAGATAGGTATACTGTGTAATGAGGTGGACTGGATATAACTAGCTCAAGATAGGTATAGGGTGTAAAGAGGTGGACTGGATAGAACTTGCTCAAGATAAGGATAGGGTGTAAAGAGGTGGACTGGATAGAACTAACTTAAGATAGGGATAGGGTGTAAAGAGGTGGACTGGATAGAGCTAGCTCAAGATAGGGATAGGGTGTAAAGAGGTGGACTCGATAGAACTAGCTCAAGATAGGGATAGGGTGTATTGAGGTGGACTGGATAGAACTA
>CABFVX010001083.1:53451-129468 GCA_902151425.1 Timema shepardi
TGTCTTGGATCCTGCTGAAACTCCTCCTGAGCCCATTCATCCAACTAAGGCTGTCTTGGATCCTGCTGAAACTCCTCCTGAGCCCATTCATCCAACTAAGGCTGTCTTGGATCCTGCTGAAACTCCTCCTGAGCCCATTCATCCAACTAAGGCTGTCTTGGATCCTGCTGAAACTCCTCCTGAGCCCATTCATCCAACTAAGGCTGTCTTGGATCCTGCTGAAACTCCTCCTGAGCCCATTCATCCAACTAAGGTTGTCTGCGGATACTGAAAAGTTTATACAAATTGTACTCTTCAGCCAGAGGCTTACATTATAATTTATAATGTAAGTTTTACAAAGAATAATGTTGTAAAATAGAATATCTTCTTGTATTTAACTGATTGCGATAATTGTTAAAAATAAACTCAAACAGACTTTATTCCACTCTCTTTGTCTTCCAACTGGCGCCCTCTTCAGCCACACTCTGCGCACGCTTTTGCACTGTACATGAGATTTCATTTATTTGATGTCTTTAACGTGGACACTCTGAACCGACTGATTTTATCAGCACAAAAGAATGTATATTATTGAGAGCAAAAAGGCCTACCAATATTCACAGGAAAGGTATTTTCACATATATTCCAATGTTCTTTTACATGACACAATCAACATGAGACCAACAGCTTTACTTCCCCTACAAAGGAAGTTGTGCAATGGATTTTTATCACTCAAGAAAAATCCACAGACCCCAGTTGGATTTGAATACACGAACATTAGTGTGTACAAGAGTTTGATTAGGTTAGCTATAATATCTAGTTTAATTTGTGTTGTAACAATCTAATAACAATCCATTGGCAAGAGAACAGGAACACTGCTCCAAGTAAATTTTAAATGATGGAAACAAAATGTCATTTGTACCCACACAAAATCTAAAATATAATGATTGGAAGCAATTAAAGGAGGAATAATTGTGGAAGGATAGAGGAAGATGAAGGCATTTTACTTAACTGGCCCAGCCACAGGCTGAAAACCGTTGATAATAATGATGATAATATAGGTTGATTCAAAATGTTAGATCAAAACTTAAGGAGCATATAAAGGGACTCAGGTCTAACAACTTTTTTAATAGGAATTCATGTTCTCCTAAGTTATCCCTAGTCAGGCGAGGTCGTTGCCATTTCACTAAAAATAAAATGCTTTGCTATTCTCCTACTAGATTAACCTTGAATAACATGGCAAGGACCCAGATTTTACGTCTATCTGCAGAAGCCATAAGAAGATTTTGCAGCTTTGTCTGAACAAACCTCATTTTTTGAGCAAAATAACATTCAAAGATGAGGCATCATTCAACATAACTGGCTTCTTCAACTGCCACCACAACCATGTTTGGGCTAAACAGAACCCACATATTGCCGTTGCTCGCCACCAACGAGAGAGGTTTGCTGTGAATGAATGTGTGGGTGGGTATCATTGGTAATGATCTGATTGAACCTTACCTCCTGCCTCCACGTTTGACTGGACACATTTACAGGATCTTACTGGAAGAAATTGTGCAAGAGCTGTTACAAGATGTAATGTGGATGCTACAGGAAATAGCACCAACACACTTTTCTTTTGACGTGTGGGAGCTTCATAATCGCACGTATCCCGGGAGTTTGATCAGGAGAGGAGGGCTGGTTGGAAGACAAGCCCACTCCCCAGACTTGACACCTGTCGAGTACTACTACCTTTGGGAAAATGGGAGGCGCCTCGTTAACTAGACACCAGTGTACGACTAATAACAACTTTTGGCCAGGAGACTTGCTGAATCAGACTTGGTCCTTGAAACTCTTGGGGTATTTTAAAGAGTGTGCCAGAGTTTCGTTTGCAGATGCAATACTTGCATTGAATATAGAGGAAGAAACTTTGAACACCTGTTGTAAATTCGGTTTGTAAGTTTGCTCATGTAATCTATGTACATTGATAACAAAATAACAAATGCAAACAATTGATCTAGCAGATGAATAAACGTGGTTTGTAAGATTGCTCATCTAATCCTTGTACAGTACATTGATAAGAAACTAGAAATTAAATAAAACTGAACTGGTAACAGATTATCAAGATCTGCTTGTTTCAGCAGAATGGTATCAGACTCGCCCACTTTGAGGGGCTTCATCTGACTCAGGATGACCCCAGAGGACATGGACTCCTATTCCAAAGTTTTTCAAACTGAGTGCCTCTATACACTTCTTAAGTTTTGGCCTAACTTCCTGAATCACCCTCCGTAGGAGTTAAAGACAAAATATTGTATAGTTGTGCAAAGTTGGTGGAGAAATATACTGTCGCTACTGAATCATCATTTAACCTGTAAACGGAGAAAGGGATAAGAAAAACTTTCATTCAAATTCTTTCATTGTTTAATTATTAACTTTATTATATAGACTTTATAAACACTATTTTTTTATGTATCAGCCTATTATTTACTTTTTTTTTGCAAGATATTGTTTTATACTATCACGTAAGAGAATTTAAATAGCTAACATATTTCTAATAAGTTATTCCTTCACCAATTTTCTTTTGAACTTGCAGGGTTTACTACCTTTTTTAAAAAATATGGTCTTATTTGAACCTTTTATTTTAACAAATAAATATGGATATAATCACATAATAATTAACATTCATTTTCATTCCAATTTAAATTATTTGGATCTAAATAATTTGTCAATTTTTTTTATAAACTTACTACAACTGATTTATCATTGAATTTTCCTACTTGTTCACACGTTTATTTATTCACTTGCTTTATTAAATATACTATCACATTGAATAATTATATTTTAGATATAATTGTAAATATGTTAACATTTTTTATGAATTTAATTGACTTATTGATATGGAGTAATACTTTGCAAACGAACAAGGTAGACATTCATTGAATCCAATCTTTCTTATACGAGAAATACATTCATATATTTCCTGAATAAAATATTTTTAGAATATATCCTACTATGTCTCCCTGTGTAGAGAACTTTGTTTTAATCTATTAGTAGATGCCTCAAATGATGATGAAAACGCCCTCTAAATACCTTCTAGAGCAGGGTTTCTCAAACTGTTCTACACGAAGGGCTTCAGGGGAGATATAGCATGGTTATACCTGGGAAATAATTAGATATTTCCTCCATCTTGCTTCGGTTCTCTTGTTAACTGAATGCTTTTCTTGGGCAAATGAATCAATATTAACTGCTGGTATCTACATATCTGTGTGAACATGGTTTCTTAGCAAATATGCTAATAGAAACTACAGAAATTGAATAGACATTAACAAATGACATTAGCCTGAGTTTCACACAAAAAAAAGTTATCTAAGCCATATATGTATCTTAAACAAGATAAAATTTTCCCCAGATAGATAAGTATTGCTTTATATAATTTTAAACTATTTTATCTAATAAGGCTTATTATTTTTTTAAACAATAATTATGTCATCAAATGTATAACTATAATTTCATAAAATTAAAATATTATGATTACCTCATAAAACTTTTACTATACTCAATATTTAACCAGTTATACAAAATATATATTATAAAATTTATTAATCATTATATAAATTGAGTGCTTTATTTTGATTTTTAAGGTGTCATCTTTTTAAATAAATTACAAACTACTCCTAATATTCAAGTGAGGCTTGAGTGCAAAAATATGTATAAGAAGGCCCTGGCTTGGATACATTTTTCAAAAAGTTACCAGGTTGAAGCCCCAAGACCTCGTCTCCTATGAAGATTAGCTAAATATCTATATAATTACACTAACAATTTCACACTTGTACGCACGAAGACTAGAAACTTTCCTGTGCTTTTGTAACCACCACCTTTAGTGACCATAACATATTATTTGTTAAACTATTAAATACATATATTAAAATACTTAAAACTATAATCCATGGATGTAATGATATGAAACTACTACCGTACTCATATAAAATTTAACAGATTTAACCTTGTTTGGAGGCTTCACAGCTCATTAGTTGATACTGTGACCAAACAATGGCCAATTATATTTGAGTCATTCCAAGTAAAGGTTTTGTAGAACTACTAGCTACTACTTTCTTTATGTAAAATATTGCCTTTGTTTGGCTGGCTACTTCCTATTAAAAATTGCTTTTTAGTCGATTTATATCATTTGTGTGTAGCAAGTATCTAATAATAGGCCAACGACTTATTTTTGTAATCAAACACAAGCATATATTTATTGACATATTATGTTTAAATAATATGAGTACAACCTTTTCTCGGTTATTTTTAGAGTATGTGGTTTCTGGTTACTGTTAATTGTAAAAGTGAATTTAAACCATATTAAGCGTTGATAGTAAGCAAAAGGGAATACTAGTGTTCTTCACTCATTTAAGCTGTTTATTGTAAATACATGAATCCAATAATGGTTACAACCAGAACTAAGAGTGGAAAAGCCAATTTAAATGCGTGTAATATATTCTTGCAGATAAGTTAAATGTTCTAAGAAAATTCCTTTATTATGTTACAGATTAAGTTTATCGAAATCTTAGAAAATAGAATATGTTATTTTGAATTTATAGGAGACTATAAACTATTGTAATCTATTTAGTAAATTTAACTTTTTAGTATATTAGATTTAAGATTGATTAGTCTGGGCTTATGATAAAAAAGGATGGATAATTTTTAAATGGATTTCCTGATAGCTTGATGGTGCTATAATTGTATTTAAACTGTAGCAAATTGAATTAGTTTAATTTGACCATATATATATGTAAAAGTAACTACACGTTAGGACATCTCATCGTATAACTTATTAATTACCCTTACTTAGAGCTATTGGATTCGTTTTCAGTGAGTTATCCTTCTCTCTGCTTACCTCACGTTTAAACTGCATACTTCTATTTTATATCCATATCCCATTTATGCTTATTGCCATATCTCAACTACTCTGTAAAATCTAATAGCAAATGCAAGAGCATTACACATCTAAAACATAATGGATGACTCGATTTGATGTACCGAGCTCAAATTTATCATCCCTTATGCCAAGTAAGCATTGGAAACTAGGCTAACCTTTCCAATTTAGACAATTATTCTCAGTAGTTAAATTAACATACTTTTAAAAGTGTTTGTTAGAGTGATAATAATACCATCCTTAGCCCCACTCTCTTATTTCTTCAGACTGCGTGTACATTCTAAGTCTTGCACTTTGTAACACTATGGGATCAATCGCCCCTCTTTGGGCGTCGATTGAATCACTACGGATTAATTCCCTGATATAATAATGCTGTGATGTTGTTTAGGTTGTCTATAGCTCCGTGGTCGAGCACTAATTAGAACGGTATAGTTAATAAAAGTAAGAAAGAGAACTGTTTATGGCTGTTTATTCACACACGGTTTATTTAAATGACAACGGTTAGTTACTTATACATACTCCAATTAAATGCTTTATATTACTGCACACTTGTGATATTAATGTAAGTTATTTTATACTGTGTTAGACTGTGACTGCCAGTGTATGGCTCTGACTGACTTGTGCGTGAGCGGAGATCCTGGTGTAGATGTTTGGATCCCGGATGCCTTGCTGATACGCACATACGGTTTATATATGACATATCCCTTGCATGTTTCTACCCTCGCCAACAGTGTAAAATCTAACTAATAGAAAGAGTCCTGTCGACAGGTGTTGTGAAGGCTAGCTTCTTATTGGTATAGGGAAGTGGCGTCTTCTCCAAATACTGAGGAGTTGTTCCTTTTAACAGGAAAAAGCGCAGTTGTTCTTTTAACAGGAAATATGGTATAAAGAATATATTTTAAAGGTGTAATCTTTTCCACATTATTTCTGAGAAGCGCGTGTTTCTTCATGGATGAATCTTAAAAGGATATTCTACATATATTATTTTAAATAAAAACTACCTTCATCCATGACTTTTTACATAATTTAGAGTTAATTAAACCAATATCTTTACAACTTCATCTTGTTCTTTTCTCTGGATTTTTAACGTGCGTGTTGACCTCTACATATTGGTAGCTTCATTTTTAATTCGGTGGTAGAGTCCCTTTTTAAAATCAGTAACATGGTTTCAAACAGACCCACTCTTTCCAAAACCTTCCTTTTAATTGGCAGCAATTTTGTATTTTCTACTGAGAAAATAAAACATCGTAAATACCATATTGGCTAATCGTGGTTCCACACACTTGCAGTGATACTTTTTGTCATGTTCCTTTATTCCGTAATACTGATATCTCGAGATATAGATCATTCCTTTATTGAATTCTTTCACATTGTTATATAACGTTTGCTGAGCCCACTGTATAGTATAGACTGCTTTCACTATTTATTGGTTGTACCAAGTGATAATTCAGGAATACTTTAAATGATTCAACCTAAGGTGTTTTGAAATAATCTCCAATATTACCAATACTACCATTAATTATATTGATGTTGTTGAGATTGCTCCACTATTATCAGTAATCTTGTGGATGGGACCAAATCATTTATTATTGTGCAGGCTTGAAGTTTTTAAATCTACACAATAGTGGATTATAGATCTATTCCCTGTTTCTAAACATACATCTAATAAAACACCAATAACATGTATTGTACACTATCCCTTAAAGTAGCAGTGCTATAGCTACAAAAAAATAGTTTCTTTTTCATAACCCTGTTAAAATACATCGCTTGGCCCAGAATAAATAGCTCCACTGATATTTTCTAAAGATAAACAATCATTTTATGAAATTATAGGAACTTTTGAATGAACAATTAGTGACTGACTTAATCTTTTTTGTATTGTTGTATCACACTGACACGTAACGTTGTGTATGCTTTTATTTAAATTTATTTCATCATGACAGCGTATAGAAAAAGAATTTGTTCTACTTTACATTCAAATGTGAACAACAATAAAATTAAATAGGATCGTATAATGGATTTGGTGATATAATAATATTAGGTTTTGTTATTATAGCATCATAAAATCAATTATATAATTCAGTCACCTGTTGAAAAATAACTTATATTTGAACTTATGTTCTTTAGTGATGGTTAACAAAGTTCAGCGTGAGTTGACAGATGGGTGTGGCCTTGATAATCATTTCAAGTTGACTGCTATATCCGTAAATAGCGCTGGCCACACGTGATATTAATAGCATAGCTCAACATAAATATTCCATGCCTGTAAAGTCCATAGTCTATGTTCCATATTCCATAGAAGATCAACACCACAGTGACAGCTTGATCCATACACAGGGTAAGGCTAGGTTTATATGCATTCAAAGCGCAAAGCTAATAATGAATGGTGCATAGTTCATAAAGAAAATACAACGACCTATATTGAAACGTAAATACGAAAGTCATATTCAAATCAACTTTTGTATGTCCAGAAGATAATCTAACCTCTTAGCTTTAGTAGATAAGGTAATGAAAAAACTAAAAGTATTTCTTTTCTCTGAAAACCATTTAATTGAACTGTATATTTTGAAACATAGAATTTAACTAATTTTAATGAGAATCCCCTCTGTGGTATAGTGGTCAGAGTTCTTGGCTACAGATACACAGGTCCCGGTTCTATCCTCGCCTCTTCCAAAGTGTTCTGTTTAGCAGTGGGTCTGGTATGGGGTATAAACTCAGACTCGTAGGACAAGTGAGGAACTACTTAGCGGATCTGGCTAGAAAACTGAGATTGATGGTTTGAGGGTTTATTGTACTGTTAACATGACACCCTCTAGCCACAAATGTTGGAATTAAGGAGTTTGTTAAATAATGCCAGTGGACTAATATTAAATCAAATTAGATTGTTATTTGATTCTAATAATATTATTGTCATGAATTAGGGTGTACCTACAGACCAAAATATAATATTTCCTCTCTATCCTCAATTATATTTACAATCGTAATAATTGGCGCTGAAACAAAGGACATTTTAATAAAATGAAGTTATAGCGACCTCAAGATATTTAAAACATGAAGATAATCTATTTTAAGAGTGTTTCAATCCTTGCTCTCCCCGTCTTCAGCAGGCCAGTTCAGCACGAGAGTGACGCCTCAGACCATTCGGCCACTGAAGCGGATCTCACTGCTTACTATAGATAGATAGGAAGCGAGATCAATCGATAAATGGATAGATAGATGGAGGGATATCTCAATTGAGAAAGAACACAAATAGACTCATTAATAGAAAAAGTCTAACAACAATGAAGCTTATAGCCCGGACGGGTAATAAGACACGGACGCAGACAAATTCCCTTGCTTGTGGACACGGTGCTTAAAAATAATATGTTATCTTCTTAAACGTGAAAACAATCCTTTCACCTAAAATATTGGTTTATAGAGACGCTTGTTTTTAATGTTGGCGTATTGATATTTTAAAATACTGATAAATTAGGTCTACCTATTCCTGAGCCACATTTAAAAGATCTAACAAATGTAATTATTAAAGTTTTTCTGTTTCGTTTTTTCTGTTCACCTTCTCTCGAAATAAATGTCAGTATTTATTTGTATACCCCTTGGATTTTGTGGGGTTTCCTTTGGATTCAACCATTACTAACTTTAATTTGAACGTAGGCTATAAATAGATAAGAAGCGCGAGTGAGGAAAAATACCGCATATCATCTTAAAAGAACGTTATTTTACTTTAAGTGCAAGTAGATGACAAGAAAAGGGGCGAGTTGTCGCGAGACAGAGAGAGAGCTAAAGAGAGGTGGCCTGCCAGTCGGCATGTACAAAGATGATCCGAGTTGACGGGGGGACAGTAGCCAAGGTAAACGAAACGTTGATCCTAAACACAACAAACAATCACACGGGATGGCAGCCGACTTAGAGGAATCATTCAACTCCTCACACATCACACCATCACCCACACGTACCAAGCCGCTGGAATGACAAACGACCCGAAATAGTTGCCCTGGCTTGAAAAAAGCTGCTACAACCCAAAATATTTACGATTTTACCTTTCTTTCGTGTGTCTGGGTTGCAATTTGGGGGACTTGATCTTCTCTTACCAATGCTCGCAATGAGCTATGCTAATTTTGAGACGATAGCTTTGAACATTTCATGATATTTTAGAAAACATTGGGCCGCTTTCCAGAGCCACCACTTGAAATATGATAGTCAAGATATATATGTATAATTTGATTATACCAGTGGCGTTCTAAGGTCGGGGGCGGGGGGGTGGGGGGGGGAGTCCAGCCAGAGGACAGACAAGAGGGAGGTGCAATCTGGTGGGTTGAAATATTAGTATTGTTAGTAGTTACCAAAATAAAATTAAAATTCTCTAAATTAAGAAAAATATATCCCAGATGAAAACTGCTAGAAGCTTTGTGAGTACGGATAGCAGGAGGAAGTGATAGTAGAGTGTCATCTGCCATAGAATTAGGGGTAGTTTTGCAAGGGGGATCTCTTGTCTATCATGTACACATGTGTGGACAGCTTTCCTCGCACTTCTCAAGCGCGTGAGAGAAAGAATTGCACGTGATAGCGTGCTTCAAACAGAGAGCATTGTGACGTCAGTCATCAACACTTAGAGAGTCTGTGTCTGTATTGTTCTGTGGCTGTGTTCAGATGTTGTGAATTGTGATGTCTCAACTTAAACAACAGGGAGGACACAATTACTTTCCGAGCGTACTTCCACATCTGGTTTGGTTGTTAAGGTGAGTATCAAGTACTTTATATTACTTTTACCGTCAATGAATGTTGTTCATGTTTAATAATATCACATTTCCTCAATATATCTCTTTAGCACTGTAATTAAATGTGATAGTCTTGACCCATTTTTGATCACTCACGTGAGTACTACGTCAATGTCCGTCCGTTTGCCAGAAATTATATATATATATATATTTATTTTTTGCCTTGCTAGAATATTATTTTTTCGTCCTTAGACCAATTTCTAGTATAAATGTGAAAACACTGATGAACTCACAAAATGTATTAGCTCGGAAGGATGTAAAGTTTAGTAGCTATCCTGACCACTCACATGCATAAATAACGGTAGTTTGAAGCATATTATTATCTTGTGCTTTCCCTTTCTTTCCCGTCCATCTCACCCTACATTATTAATTGTCCCAGTTTTGGTTTGGAAGGTATTATTCCCCTAACCCTCCTCAAGAGACCATTTCCACTATCCACCACCATGTCCCAAGCAGGGTGCGCATCCTCATAAATCTGATTTTCTTAGGGCTCCACATCGGCAGAGATTCCTGTCTGGACTTTGGCCGTCGTCCCCTAGACCGTGCGCCCCTGGGCAAGTGCCCAATCTGACGGGCCTCGTTACAATGTTCGCTTCACTAATTACTTTCTCACTACCCTACAGGAAGAGGAATCATTATGATCGTCAAAAAAATAGAACTCGAGATTTTGATGAAAGTTGGCATTTCATGGCCCTCCGAGTCCAAAAATGTGATTTTCGCAATGCCGTCTGTCTGTATGTCTGTCTGTACCTCGGGCAGGAGCCTAAACTATTTTACCGATTGGCCTAAAACTTTGTAATCTAGGCTTTTCATAGGGTTGCTCCGAGGGACTTTTGGAATTGAATATCTAACCCTAAAATTAAGGGTAGTTTACTTTAGGGCTAAAAGAGAACCAATCGAATTTACCAAAATAGGCTCTAACGATTTTTTCTCAGCTATGATAAACTTTCAAACAAAATGGCTATTCTCAATAAATGTTTTACGTAAGTAAAACACAATTTTTGTCTCGAGTTTGGTAGTGTATATTATTTCGTTTCACATATTTGAGTTTTGAGTAAAAATCTCCATTTTTAAACAATGGAATGACAAAGTACGTGTGGAGTTGTACCATTTTCATTTTTCTGATAGGAGTTTCCTGCATTATTGTCTTGTCAGATTCCTAAACTCCAGTCTTCACTGTTCCTTATTTTCAATGGCCTGGCTCTTTTAGTTAGGAGCTTTTGGAACTTTGAAGAGATTATACACCTTCTTTTAAGCCTCACCTCATAGATGAGAAATTTTTAGGGAGAATATAGGAATGACAGTTAAAAGATTTTCTCAGACAATATGGAGTACTCTTTATGACGCTGTGAAATTAGTGACGGTAAATTTTGAAAATCTTAACTCAACTCTTGAAGTATTATGCGATCCCAAAGAAAATTGGGACACGATAGGATTATCCCAAATTTTGCTCTCTGCTGTATGTGATAATTATTTTGAGCTATCATTCTTTATGTTGTGGAATTTTAAAAGAAATTAATATCACACAAAAATACTTCCAAATGGTTGGAATCAGTCTGTAAATGTGCATGTGAAGTTCTAAGCTATAAAATGATTTCTTAAGAATCATCAAAATTATATTGTGTAGAGGGCCATTCATTATGCGATTAACAAGGGTCAATAAATTAAGATTTCTATGGGGAAAGGAGGGAGAGTAAGGATCCGAAAAAATATGCCAGGAGAGATAGCAAAGAATGTTGGTCTTACATTGCCAGAGGAATTAAAAATGGTGATGCTTGAATGTTTTGATAGCCTTAGTCATGAATTGGAGATTCATTCTAAGGCACTGTAAATAATTCAATCCATATTCATTGTTAATCAGCCAAACAACATGGTTGTTGCAAAATAAAAAGAACTTCAGAAGCATATTCCAAATTTGACTAAGATTTTCGATGAGTTCTTTGATGAAGATATTTGTGTGGAAAGTGGACGACTATGGAGGTATTTGAAGGTTGACAAATCAGCGTTTAAGAGGTAAATAAACTGAAAGAATTGTAGTTTATGGAGTTTATTGTGAAATGGGAATTTTATGAATCTCTGCCAAGCTTTTCACAGATTTGAAGATTCTTTCTGACTGTCTGTGTTTCTATTTCTTCATGTGAAATAAGATTTTCTAAATTGAATTTGATAAAGAATTACCTCCACTCCACTATAAGTCAGACAAGATTGACAAATCTGGGTTTACTTTCAATTTAACATAAACATTCAAGAAAGGTTAATTTTTATATGAGGTCATCAATCGCTTTGCATAAATTAAGGCTCGATAAAAGAGTCTGTTAATATATAAAGAATAGACAAAGCGTTGAGACTGGATTTCATGTTTTCTATTTTAAATAAAATAAGATGCAGTATTATTTGATCATTGTATTTTAAATTACCTGCATTTTCTTTTTTTTTCGACTTGCTTGGAAAAGTACTGTACTGTTTGAAAATATAATTGAAAAAATAACTTTTTTTTAAATGTGTAAACATTCATTTAAAAGTAACAGTGTTTATGGGGGGGTGACAAAGGAAGGCCCAGCCTCGGTGTTAAATACTCAAGGTACGCCACTGGTGCCCACTAATTTCTTAAGATCTACTTCTCAAATGCAAACCCAACTGTGATCTACTTTTAGTAAATATCATTAATAAAACCATTACAGGGTTTCTTGCATTATAATCACTTGGAATGGTGGTATAATGTAATATATTGATGAACAACTATTAGATAGCTATTGGTAATATCCTAAATATCCATATTACTTATGTAGCTTGGTAAATTAAAGTAGGTCCTTATTGTATACAGTAATGTAATCTTACAATGCAAAAATTCATCAATATATTTTATCAAAATAAAATAAAAGTGGTACATGGTAAATTTAATAGGAATATCAACTTGACATAATATTTTAAGCTATGCTAGGCTTTACTTTTTCTCAAATTAAAGTAATTAAAGTAAACAAAATAGACTTCTAGCATGTTCACTGACGATCGAACTTTAATCAGATTGACCTTATGAGCACTATTGATAAATATATGTGTATTATGGATTTATATGCATTTAAAAACAGATATATTTATATCGGAGATGAGATATTCCTTGTATACCTCAAATCCTAAGGGATATTCTAGATTTGAGGATTCAAGAAAATATAAGATTAGAGATTCTGTAAAATATAATATGAATTGTAATTTATCTTAGTCCTCTTTTAATGCTTATGGGTAGTTTATCCAAACGTAATTAGAGGACAAACTTGAAAACCAAACGACCACCAATTATTCAATATTTAAATTTAAAATAATTCTCTATTAGAATTTACAAAATATTGTATTCGACCCTTTTCTAGTACGTTTACACAAATAACTAGAATCTGTCAAGACACAAAATTCTCTAAATTCCTAAACAGTAATTTATTAAGAGCTATTAAATTTAAACCATAAAATAAAAATAAACTATAATGTTTTCTGTTGCCTGTCTCTATGTTTCTATGTGCTAACTCTTTTCAAACGATTAAAGTTTGTCAACGCCGATAAAATTAAATTAATAATTTATTGGAAATTTATCATCGTTGGTCAGAAAAAAGTTTGTATTTTCCTTTTGTTTTAATTTATTTGAGGTATTTAATGTCCATGTACTGAACCAACTGATTATATCAGCACACAACTTATAAACTAACTTAAATCTATAACAAACACAACGTCCAGTCTTCGGCCGTTAATTCATCAATGTGAAAGAGTACACTCACATCTCACCAATGATAAATATTTCGGCAATGCCAGGAATTGAACCCAGGACTCTTAGCTCAGTAGACAGGCAGGCTATCGACTGAGCCAAGGTGTTAGATATTAATTCATTAATTATGGATTTAAATAGTCATGTGTTTGTGTATAAGTTGGTTAGTTTTAATACATGTTTGCTAAAATATTTTGAAATATAAAACATGGTTAACTCAGGCCTTGGCCTATATTCATGCTAGAAGTTTATAATTCTTTATTGTATTTATTTTATTATTCTCGTGTTAAACTGGATTGCCGGTGACATGAAATTTGAGGATCGAATATTTCTCAAGTGTAGATTGTTTCCTTATTTACTTCCATGCAAATTAGAGCACATTTCCCTTAGAATTCTACGTTCCTCATGTCTATTCCATAAACGTAATTAATGTAGACTTATATCCAGATTGGGATGATTTTTATATATATTAAATTTGATTACTTGGTCCAATCCCACTGGGTCTATAAGCCGGGCTATTAGCACATTTGGTCAGGGACGATAAAGGTAGAAATTAGAAATAATATAGCCACATTTATATGGTGTAAGGGTGGTAAACCATTTACAAGCTATGTATTTATCTGCGTATCTACCATTATGGGTTCTATGTAATTAATTATTATATTTACTTAACAATAACCAGATTTCATCAAACTACAAACTGATTTGTGTGCCATTTTAAAGTAATGTAAAACTACATTCAGTTTTGTCATTTTTATTTGAAAAAACACAGTATCATACCAGAGCAAACAGAATATTTTAACATATTTCGAATAATGTTTAAGAAGTTTCTATTCATTTTTGATAATTTTTCGTAATAAACAAAAAAAAATCACAGTAGTCTTCTATTAGACTTAAAACCCACATTTTAATGTTAAAATAATATTTTAATTCCATCAATACAGTAATTACTTTAATTACTAGCCTATTATTTTATACTACTATAAAGCCACACGGCTGACTCACTCACTGACATTAATGTTTACCCACTTCCAGAGGAGCTAGAAACTTGAAATTTGGCAAACTTATAGCTTCTAGCCTGCAACCGACAAGAATATTCCAAAAAGTTCAAAATTTTAAGTTTTAACCCCCAACAAAATTTCAAAATAGCGAAGCAACTTTAAAGTCGTTGAGGACCTTTCTTCTGAGGTATCTTGTGGATAAATGTTAAGACCTATCATAAAACGGCTTTGGAATCACATTAGTTTACATCCATTTGCAAATAAAAACCCCTGGGGGTTCGGGGGTGGAGCCCCCAACGAGCAAAGCGTGTATATACTAGAAACCCACAGATTTCCCTGCTGTCCTACAGCTATATTTAAATAGTTGGTAAGAAAAAAAAACTTAAAAAAAAGTTGGTCCTTAATATTATTTTTTAGTTCAAAATTTAGGTAGAATTTTCATGTACTACACAAATTGTAAAAGAAAATTATAATAATATTTTAGAGTTATACAGTCTAGCTGTGTTTGCTTGCAAAGGGAAGTTAGGGATTCAAATCCCATTGGAGCGTATTGAAGAGGTATTTTCTTAAATGGTTTCACACTCTACTTCTACGAAAATGTGGATACATTTTATCTAATTCACCCTAATTAAAAAGCGCATATTCCAACTGAACAGGTATAAAAATGAGTTTGTAATATCAATAAAATGACCGAATTAGTACTGTGATATTAATAATTATTTGGCAACTATATTATTGCAAGTATTAATGTTTAAAAGTTTAGACTAAGTGGGGTAAGAGGAGGTTTCCAACAAGCGGGGTGGTCTTGGTTCCTTTGACCGCCCCACGTGTGGAAGCCCCAAACTTCCCTCCTCCTTGGGCGAGAGTCACATTCTCAGCATGCCCCGACACCATGTTCCCCTCAAGCTTCGACTAACGGCCAATTTGTTACAACACTTGATCACTTTCCCAGGACAGCATGCCTCTGCTATACATCAACTTGACTCACCCTCACTTCTCGTCTTCTCTAGTCCTCTCTCCCTTACTCTCTCATTCACCTCTCTTTAAATCTTACTTAAAAAAAAAAAACACAACTATTTTCACTCGGTTTTCCTTTCTCACTCTTTCGCCAGGCAGACGGTAAAAGTATAAACCCTCTCCTGGTAGGGGTTTTTAAAAATATTTTTTATTTTTATATACAATTTTGACGTTTCTATTTTTTTTACTGTGATCATTAACTTCCTTGAGACAAAAATATTTTCCTTTTAGGTTTTTGTGGCAAGAATCTGGCAAAGAGTGTCGGTATGGTTTTAAAGTAGGGCTTCAAATCTAAACAAACTAGTGATTTAAAGTCAAAAACATTACTTTTGAGATTCTATTTAAAATAGTCTTCCTTTTGGCATTAGCATAGTTTTTATAGCATTTCATTCTGTGGATACTAACACAGTATAGCTAGTCAGTTGCGCACAATTTACTTTGATCTGAATTTACATCTCTTTTTTAGCAGCTTTCTCACTACCTGGTCATGTTACAGGCATATATTATAATTACTCTAATGAGTAGGGATGAGGACGGAACTTATTTAGAATCTATCATCATTTGCGTGGAAGAAGAGTGGAAAACAATAATAGGGACAACAACTCTAAGTAGACCTGACCGGTACTCGAACCCCGATCTTCCCGTCTTTAACAGACCAATCTAACACGAAAGTGACGCCTTAGACCATTAGCCCACTGAAGTGGCTGGATTTATGTCATCAAAGCTTTATGCAACTATATTTGAAGAGTGATATTTTAAACAAGTTTTACTATGCAAAATTACTCTAATAGAGCTGATTAAATATAGTAAAAGTAATTAAATTTCAAATAAAACTTTAAAAGTTAGTGGACCAGACAAATAACTTACTTCCTTTGACAAAATCAAATCTTTGAAGTGAATGTGGGGAATGCCAGGCCTCCACCGTGTTTCGGATTCCACGTTAAACTGTAGGTCCTCCATTTCATCTCACAATCACTCTACCATTACACATTAGCGTAAGTGCGTACAACCCGAACGGGTAGTAAGACGCGGTGCTAATAATAATAATAAATCTTTGAAATTATATATAAATGAAAGTGTTTTATTTTATTGCCTACGAAGAGTGCTCAAATTGATTCTCAAATTAGGTAAAGACTGGCACATTCTTAAGAGCCCGTCTCAAGGACAAATAGCCGAGAAATTAGTTAGATCCAAGATTATTCTCGAACCATACAAATTAGAACACATCCAAGAGAGGTTCCCAGAACTCTTCATTTGTCAAAACTTAAATTAAAATCACTTTAACATAGGTATCTTCTAAAATAAAGGTTTTTCAATTTTATTTTATTATTTATAATTTGATAAAACGGTTTCACTGGTCTCAGTTCTACATTTTCTAAAGCCGAACACAGAAAGACATACCACACACAGCACGACGTCTGGTTCAAGCTGTATTGTGGGATCTTAAGCTAAGGATGTTGGGGATGCTAAAAAAGATAAATGTTTTTGCAGTTTTTATATCAAAACCTTTTTTGACAAAAATAAATAAAATATTGCTCCACTAGCAACGTAAATATTAATTTTCTTCACATAGTGACTTCAACAGTTGTATAATAGCTGTCACGAACATGGCAGAATTAAATGAGAAACTTTTAAATGGAGAGAAAAAGTTGTATTTAAATTTCAGGACAACCATGAGAGATATTCTACCACTGTTGACACAACCATGTGGAGAAAATTAAACTAAACTTTTCTACTGGAGCAATATTTTATCTATTTTGGACAAAGAAATGTTTTTCTATGAAAACTGATGAATAACTCGCCCTATCTTCCACCCCACCTTAATGTCATAAGCCCAGTTCTATTAATTTCCAAGGAATGATTGAAAAACACATACTAAAAGTTATAATTAATCATTTGAGGAATATTAAACCCTGACTAAATGCTAATAAACATAAATAAATAATTTCATTTATTGTATAGTAACTTGTTTGGGATTACTTCTTGAACGTAAAGAAACGAATTTTCTAAAACGTCTCTTTACAAATTTGTATACTTAGTTTTACCTATTTTGTTTTGTATCAGTCCTCAACAGGAAATAAACCCAGGATTCTTAATATCAAGTAGGCAGACTTTCTACTGACTAAGATTTTTTTATTATCAGCTTTACTTCAATTCCTGCGTATAGGATATTTGCCATCACTTAATATTTAGAAGTTTATTTATTGGTCCTAGCTGTAGTAGGAATCGTTGGGTCATTTAGTTCAATAACTGGCCATTACCTCAGAAGGATTCATTCAAAACTGTGTACTATCATGATGTAATATAAAAATATGAGTTTATAAATAGTTGGGAGCTCAGGAGAATTGCAGTCCAGATAAATAATATCCCCACTAGCGTTACATTCCTTGTAAATACCATAACTCGGATGTGAATGCACGCTGTGGTATCTCATTATTCTTGAGACTCTTGCTACACTCGCGAGGATAGTTACATTATTGAAATTAATAGAAATAAATTTACAAAACTTGAAATGAATAAAAGTTCTAGATCGATTACCCACATTTATTCTGCTCGAGCACAAATCACTTAGAGATTGGCTCGCAGATTAGACTGACCTTTCGATTGAGCTTGGTCTACACTTATTATAAACACACTTACAAACTTACTCTAGAGCATCATACATTTCATAATATTTAATCATGTTTCAACACGCTTTCCATTTCATTCTATTTGTACGATATTGTTATGATCATATACTTCACCAGACCAAGTCTTCATTGGAAGACAGATGCAATGAATATTCACTATAATTCAAAATGAAATTACAAAACAAAGCATTTCATGATCAAGGACTGAAAAACACAAAAAGAAGGTTTATTCGCGCAAGAGATTTATTTTCTCCTCTAACAGTAAAATGAATTGATACAGTATATTTATAAACCATTTAGGCCTACATATATTTATTTTGTATGTCTCAAATATATCTTGTGATGATATTTCTAAAATTATGCATTCTACAACGTAATTGTTCAAAACAATACTAACAATTGCTACCCGCTTCGGTGGCCACATGGTCCAAGACTTCACTCTCGCAGAAGACTAAACTGCTGATGACGGGGAGATCGGGGTTCAAATCCGGGCTGGGTGCACTGAACGTGATTTTCCTTAAATGGTTATCCATTCTCTACCCACAAAAATGCGGGTACATTTTCTTTAAGTTCAACCTGCCTGGTGCCTAATACACTAGCATAACGAGTACACATACGGATATCCCGGAAGGGTAGTAAGACGTAGTGCCAAAAAAACTTAAGAAATTATTGTTAGTTTTTAAAATTATAAACTACTTAATTGACTACTATTCCATTTGCCAATTCCTACATCTATATCTATCTATGGAGAAATACTACGCTTGTACAATTAATTGGTATGACTATCAAAGCGTGGGGAATACAAATTATCTATTGGTTACAAACGTAGTCACATCAAATATCATATTAGTAAATATTCGAAAAATAACATCTGGACACGGTAATTGAGCCTGGGACCCTTGGCTTAGTGCTGGATAGCTCAGTGGTAGAGCAGTAAAACATTAATCCAAGAGTTGAAGGCTGGATTCCCGTGCCCATGTTTCATTTTTCAACAATTTTCAAATATCTACCTAGTTCAATTGACATACTTATAGCAATACAACGTAATATAACTTATTTGAAAAAACATCATTAAATTATAAATAAATGGAACAATTTTTATCAAACAAACAATGAATGAGAGACTTTGACTATTCGAAGAGTATGTGGATGTTTAATGCACCAGCTTTGGAGCCTTAATCCTACCCTTTTTTTAATACTGTATTCTAGGCTATTCAAACTACATACCGTATGTAGCCAACAAATCATATTTTCTAAACATGTTCGAGTTTTTAATCATGTACTTAATCAATATATTACTAATTTATATTATTCTATTACTTTATAATATAATATAAATGGTAGATTTTGTATCACCACGTCTTACTAACCTTTCAGGTGTGCTTATGAATGGTAATTGAACCTCTAACAAACACGTTATGCTCTATATTCTGTGAACACAAAATCTCCTAGCTACCTTGGCATTTAGCATGCATGAATTTAATTAGTACAAGTCTCCAAGTGATTAGATTTATTACAATCAACGTACTTTCTTAGAATTAAAAACAGTAGCTAGGCAGTAAGTAGTTGTACCACGAGGGAGGCGTCAAAAAGAGGTATCCCGCCAGGCGCTATTGGATTACTTGGAGTAAAGTGAGATAGTTCCATATCTTCAATATTTATAATGAGAATTCTCATTCTGAAGCATAATAATTCTCAATTAAATTAGAATTTTGTGTTGTTGTTAAGGCTCTCTCATGGCTTATTTGCTTAAGTAAGGCTAGGTTTGTATTATCTAATGTTGACTCCGGTGGTCTTGGGGTAAAGTTATCAGCTCAGGACCTGATGTTCGTGGGTTTGAACCCAGCCTAGGTTGACAAATTTATCTTGAGAAATAAAAAGCAATAGCCCCACTTCCATCGGAGGGAAAGCAAGGCCATCAGTCCTATGTGAAAGAACCTTGGAAGGTATGTAAATGTACCCCTCTCCGGTAGGATATTTCACTCTCGCTCGTAGAAATTATTGTACTGATATAATTAGCCGGTTAAACAGTGCACATTAAACACCCCAGATAAATTTTAAAATAGATCTCATACCAATATTATGTTGATATTAGAACTGTAACATTTTGAGTAAAACGTAGTTTGAAATGAGAAAATTTCACCTTCTCAGTATTTTTTAATGATAAAACTTAAAATATAAAGATTGTAATGCTATAGAGACATAGCGATACCCTTCAGTTACATTTGGTAGGGAACCAAATTTAGAAATTAAAAACCATTTCTTAGATAACAATGGATTTCTGGTCATCTACAATGAATCTCATTGCCCCGGTAGGTGGCCCCCTTAGGCCCTGGTGATAATGAAATCCCTTACGGGATTCACTTCCCTTATGAAATTATATATCGTTCTCCAAGAATGAGTTGACAATAACTCGCACACATTGTCTCGTTTATCCACCATTGGTGGACGAACCACTCCTATTGTGCTAACATTTCCATATCATAATCATTGTTATTTACTGTGTATTTTCTTAAGATTATAATATTTTACAATATTCATATCTCTCTGCTACCTTCAAATACCTATTCCTTTCCGCAGGATATATAGTCGGCCCACCTTTTGTAGAACCTTTTGTAATTCTTTTGATAATTAGAAGATCAACTTATATACATTTACGCGCCATGAGATGTATATTGCTAAGATATCATTATCAATATCTATAAGCAAATTGTGTTGACTTTTGTTAATTTTATTTTGTATTTTATTTTTTAATTATATTTAAAAATAATACTTCCATCCACGTGTAATATAGGCCTATAGATTTCTTTGAAATTTGTTAAGTTCTATAAAACCAAGTTTTTATTTTATAATTACTAATCAACCCATTTGATTTCGTTGAATTTGGAATAATATATACTATACAAGAAACTATTTCTAGTTATTGTTGGATAGCGGACTACCGTTCCAGTGCACCTAAAAGGCGCGAAGAGATACTCACACTCACACAAGCATGTGCTATCAAATTCTCAGGAAATGTAAGCTTACTTGGAATATTTAATTTTGGTAGATAGCTTGTCCTAGTCGTAAAGTAGTCGTAAAAATTCAAAGAATTTTCTTTGAATAAAAGAATCGCGTGGTAAAATTGAGGAAAATATTCAATCTATCTAAAGGAGGATGAAGTTTGCACAAAAGGCGAATTGTTGTTACACTACTTTTTTGATCATTTTAATAAATACCACATTCAGAGTAGATTTAGGCCTATTCGCCTTTTACTGTCTTGCTATCTTACAGGTAGAGAGAGTATTGTAATCGTGAAAAAAAATCAAACTCAAGATTTTGATGAATTACGACGTTTCATGATCCCGAAATCGAAAGAGTGGTTTTTGAACTTCTGTATGTCTGTCTGTCTGTACCTCCAACTAGATCCTAAACTATTTTATCGATCGGGCTAAAACTTGGTATCTAAGGTTTTCATAAGGTTGTCCCGAGGGATTTTTGTAATTGGATATCCAACCCTAAAATTAAGGGTAGTTTACTGAAGTGCAAAAAGAGAAAAAATCGATTTTTCTCAAAATCAGTTCTAACGATTTTGATTAAATTTCATTTATAAGAATTGATCAATATTATAAACAAATTGGCTACTCTCATTTTTTCGGCAAAATTACTTTAAGAGTTTCGGTTTAACGCGTAAATTCTAATTTCGTATCATATCTCCTGAACTATTTGAGATATCAAATTAATAATCTCCGAAATTATGTAGGTCTATTAATAATACAACTATTTTATAGAACCAATAATTTTCGAGCTAAATGCAAATTTATATATTTTTTAACTTTTGTTAAAGGTAAAGTATTGTGACCGTAAAACAAATCTAACCTGAAATGTTGATGGATGTCGACGTCTCGTGACCCCCCGAACCCTAAAAAGTTATTTTTGCAATGCCGTCTGTCTGTGTGTTTGTTTAACCTCAAAATTAAGAGTAGATTAAAGGACGAAAAGAGATCAAATCGATTTTCTCAAAATCGGCTTGAACTATTATGATTAAAATTCGTATCTAGGTGTTAATTAAGATTATAATTAGGTTAATTTACAGAAGCGGAAAATTCCCTATCTCCGCAAATATTTAAGATACTAAATAACTTATCATTGCAAAATTGTAGTACTATAAAAAATAAAAAGTTTTTTTAAAAATATATCTTTATGAAACCAATAGTGTTGGATATATTGACAAATATGTTAATACAACTTTGTGAGCTTTAGTTGTACAGAGATACTACTTATGTTTTAAGAAAATAATTCTCTAATTTCATAGGCTAAGTAAATAAATAAGTCTCTCAAAAATGTATGTACTTTTTCAATTAACCCCTTAGGGAAAATGTTTGTACAGCAATGATCTATCTCTATCATTTTAGACTAAATGGTCAATATTTACCTTTATTATTGGTCTGAATTTATAAATGAGGGATTTAATAAAAATGTGATAGCCATAAGATATGCAACCCCTAATAAAATGTCAAAAATGTTAATTGGAAATATAAATTTTAATACTAAGTATTGACCCTTGTGGACCCAATATCGATATAATTTTGGTCCAAATATATTAGTGAGGACTTTAATTCTTTAAAAAGAAAATCATAAAATTTAAATCAGTGAGTCAAAAAATGTTTAACGTAAGTACAACGCAATTTTTGCTCGGGTTTGCTAATGTATATTATTTTGTTTCCCACACATTATGAGTTTGGAGTAAATATCTCCATTTTCAAACAATGGAGTGAGAAAGTCCGTGCGGAGTTCCGTACCATTTGTTGATTTGTATGAAAATCATCGAACCTTTTCATATGTCTTAGCGTAACAAATATGTTTCCATGAAAGGTATATTTTATAATTGTAAATATTTTAGTGTATATTTGGGGTAGTCACACTGGTTCTTGCCATGTGAGTGGGCGCTATCCAACATCACGACAGCCTGACGCCAAAGAAACTAGTATTCCAAGAGATCAAGAAGAAAGTAGCATCACGAACATTCGCAAAATGACTAATGCAGACACAAGCCATGGATTGAAACTGTTTTGTACCTTGACACGAGCTAAAGAGAGCTGGTAGTGACGGAGCCCATCCCAGCCGTGACAGGCTGAGAAGAAGTTCATCTCGATTATGAGTGCTCCACGTGAGATTACCAGGTCAACTTGCACCTGGTAACGATGGAGATTGTCAAGAACCTGGTCTGAGGATCTTTGTAGACCCAGATACAAGGTATCAAGTACTACCTTCAGAAGATTGCGCAATCCTTCCGCGATAAGTTCAGTGGCGTAGGTGGCAAACTACCACAGTCCAACTCCCGAAATGGAGTCCACCACGCTAGCCCACCCCCCAAAATTAATTTGGTAACTGATGAAAGTGTTGTCTTTAGAGCTTGTTTTTTTCCTAAATTACTCATTCACTTTATTCATGCTCTACAAAAAAAAAACTCATCATATATTTCTCTGTAAAATTGTAAAATCAATATTTAACAAGATATAAGCAAATATATATGAGTTTCTTGGCCAATATATAAATTACTTAATAGTTTTGCTTGAAGATTTTTTCGCAAATCGATTTATGTCATCATTTATAAGATAATTACATGCGAAAGACGGGAAGATCAGGTTTTGATCCTAGCTGGGTGTACTGAGAGAGATTTTTCCTTTATAGTTTTCTACTCTCCTTCCATGCAAATGTGAGTAGATCTCCTCTGAATTCAAACTTCCTAATAATTTCTAACACATTAGTATAGTTTGTTCTAGGCGTACACCCCAAACGGGTAGTAATTGGCCGTACTAAAAAATATATATAACTGCAAAAGCTATATACCGCATGACTTTGACCATTTCTTTTCTTGGGAGGGGGGGGGGGACCACCTACAATGAAGGTTTCACCACGGGTCAATTAGAGCCCTGTTACACCTCTGGACATGATACCGGATTCCACCAATCCTCTCAGCTAGAGGTAATCATTTGTCATCAACCTTTCCCTTGGTTTGTCGCTGCCTATTCTTAACCAAGTCTTTAGCATATTTAAATTTGTTCTTACCAACATCTTCCGCTATCTTATTCATGTATCCTATACTTTGTCTCCCCTTTCTATTTTTACCTTCCATACATCCTTCTATAATTAACTGCCATGTGTGAGTATGTGTCTAGAGTTGTAGGACCACACCCACTAATGTCCTACACATCTCAAAACCCTACTCGAATAAGTAAGATGCTGGCCACTAGTGGTCCATAGCAAACTCTCACAAAGTCCCTTGTTGATTAATTTACTTACTTTGTAGGTTCAAGAGTGCTTTATTTATTTTCAATTATTGTATATTAATTATTTTGTTTCGGGTGTATTTGGGGGACTGCAAAAACCCGTTCTTTAAGAGTCGGTTAAAATTGTGGTGTGATATAGATGGTCATTACATGATTAAATTCGTTCCTGTGCTTTCCATCTGGAAATATCAGAACATGCATCTGGGACTTTGATTCAGAGAAGGCTCAGTAAAATTCTCCATCTCTGGCTGACTCTCATCATTATCATCATTTTCTATAAAGTCTATAATGGCGGTGTGAGATCGTCGACTGCCTTATAGCTATCAGAAACACAGCCACCGCTCACATGAGGTCAGTATTTACATTTCATGCACTATTTAATTGTATATGTTCGAGCTAGACGCTGACAGTCATGTTTGGAATAATCAACGCTAGCCATGATTGCTCCAACCATTTGTAATATTACTATATATTCAATAGTATATGGATACTTTATATCTCCTAAGGCCTAGCTGATTAAAATACATTATTATTAATATTTTTATGCTGTCTTTTTAGTAATCTAACCTTAGGCTAATACCAAGTAAAATTTTATGATAAAGATGTCGGCGAAAATAAAAAGGTTTATATTTCTCGACGGTTTTCCAGTTACCTGTTAATTTTGGAAATTATGCTGTGTATCTTCTGCTGAGAGATGTTTCCTTAACAAAGAGGTCGAATTGGTGGGTGGGTAGTCTCAGGGGCTGGATTCATATCCCACTCAGTTATCGTTGACAGGGAGCTGGTGGTTTGTATCCCAGGTTAGAGCACTGGGGTCGGATTTCAAGACATCATTTATCACTGTGACTTTCCACGCCTCTCTTCTTGTTAATGCCAGCGTACTTACGCTACACCACGGTGTCATTCCATTAGATAAAAATAATACATTTAGATATTAAAAACAAGCTATTTTTTTGAACTTGTGTTAAATGTACCCATAGATTTCCCTGTAAGGTGGAAAGCTTGCATTTCATTATTCCACTATTATTATTATTATTATTATTATTATTATTATTATTATTATTATTATTATTAGCACCGCGTCTTACTACCCGTTCGGGTTATACGCACTTACGTTAATGTGTAATGGTAGGGTGATTGTGAGATGAAATGGAGGACCTACAGTTTAACGTGGAATCCGAACCACGGTGGAGGCCTGGCATTCCTCACATTCACAAGATGTCTTGTCAGAAGTGAAGCAAGGGTTTGGTAATCAGTTAAATCTGTGCCGGGACCGAGGATTGAACCCCGGCCACCAGCACAGAAGTCTGACACCTTACCCCTAGACCACCAGGTCACCCTATTCCATTATAGTATAGTTTATAAGAGAGGGTCATAGTGTAATCGGTCGAGGTAATACTGCTACCTTCCAGTGTATACTGAATATAAAATTTTAAAAAATATTAAATTTTATCTAGAAGGGAAATAAAAAACTATTGATTGAGAAAACTACATTATTACAAGCGATGAGAATTCAAGCCCAGGCCCCGGGAAACTATATCATTGTTTGTTTGTTTGTTTGTTTGTTTGTAGTTTGAACAGAAATATACCATATTGTGACTAATTTAGTATAGAATCAATACCGCTATTCTACGAGCAGAAAGGTTTTACGAGGGTCTCATTTCTTCATGATTCAATTTGAACTACCCAAGTAGTTGATATCCGATCCTAAGGAGTTCCAAACTTTATGCCATGTGACTTTCTTTTGATACAGATCCCCACTTATATTTACACAGGCCAGCAGGGCTCGTCTAGTCTCCTGCTCGGCTGTCATCCACACTCCAACGATCTATTAACAAAGTTCTATCAGTGATCTCCTTGTCATATGTACAGTACATTCATTCAAGTAAAAATGTAACCAATGACAGATTATACTACATTTTCCAAAAACATTTGACAGTTTAGAGTAATACTATTAATGAAAGAACTTTATAATATTTGCAGAATGTATCATACATAAATGGTTTAGTAACTTTTTTAAGTAAGGAAAATAGCTATAATGCTCAATACGACAATGTAAATATGAAAGAGAAGCATGTAGTCACAGGGTTAAAACGGAAATATACTAATAGGTCGGTATTATACTTGATATTTACAAATATAGTTAAAAACTGCATGGCAGTGCTACGTATATATGTTTGATCACATGATAAAATTATATATATAATGAAATGATCAATGAAGGGCATAATAACAGTTATAAAGTCATATAAATATCAAAATAACATTTTAATAGATAGAAATCTAGGACATATTAACACACATTACTGATCATGTTAAAAATATGTATGTCACAATTATTTCACAAAAAGTATGACTTGGTTATAGTATATAATCTGACACCTTAGCTCAGTTGGTAGCGTGTCTGACTATTGAGCTAAGGGTCCTGTGTTCAATTCTCGGCATGACTGAAAAGTTCATTATTGTTGAAATATAAGTTTACACATTCACATTGATAAATTAATGGCCGGGGACTGAATGTTGTGCCTGTCCTAGTCTTAAGTTATAATATAAGTCATATGGAGCTACGACAGGCCTAGCCAGCCATTAATGGAAAATATATGGCTTTAATAAAAAACTGAACCAAATCACAGACTGGAATCCAAAATGGGTGTTAGTTACTATGTGGAAAATTGCATTGTTTCAATTATAGGCTATGTATAAAAATTGTTTTCGGGCATATTTCGTCAAGAATTTTGATAATATAAATAAAGTATCCAGCATAGCGGCTCTTCATTAGCTTTTAGCTCCTTCTTGAGTGCCTGTAAAATATGATTTTATGTATATAGAAGTGGTCGAACGAAAACTGTGTCTTCCACCACAAGGGTGGTCTAGTTTACACAATATAAACAACATTGTTGCTGTGTCCTAGGTTTAAAAAGGCACTTGAAATTAAGCGGGGGTATAATGTAAATACAAGAAGCTTATTTATTTTATGGTTTAACTTAGCATTTAGAGAACCCTTAGTGAGAAAGAAGAGAGGAATATTTGGGTTATTAGTCATTTTAGGATTGCTTTGTCAAAGAAATCAGTTAAAACATTACTATCATTTTAACTCCCATAGTTTGTTTTATATGATTTATATATACCCACCTCGGTGGCGTAGTTGGCTACTCGCTTGTCTTGATGAGCTCGACTGTTGAGGACGGGGAGATCGAGGTTCGAATCTCGGTCGGGTGAACTGAGGGTGGTTTTTCCTAAATGGTTTTCCACTCTCCCTCCACGCAAATGCGGGTTCATTTCCTCTAATTCAACCTTCCCGAGTCCTAATCCATTAGAGTAATTAGTACTTAAAGCGTAAAACCCGAACGGGTAGTAAGACGTGGTGCTAAATATTATTATTATTATTATTATTATTATTATATGATTTATAAATCCAACCCAACACCACGAATTTACCTAATTATAATATTCACAATAATACTAATATCTATAGAATATACAATGGTGTTTATTTACATAGAATGTGTTTGTTTGATTAAATTGTAAAATAATATTGAATCCTCTTTTTTTTATATTTCAGACAGACTTGGCCTAATAATTATTGTTTTAAACTTATATGAATGAGAATTGTTTCAAATTCATTATCAAAACTGTTTTGTTTTAAGTTTGGTGGTTTAGTTAAAGTACATCTATTCTCTGAACATATATGTTTATTGGATCAGACTCAAAATTGTCCCAGATATAATACAAATAACTACACTTATTAGTATTCGAAGAAAAATAACCAAAATATTTAGGTTCTAGAGAAGTCGTAAACTTGTTTGAAACAATTATTTATCAGTGTAATTGTATTAATAATTATAAAATAATATTTAACATAGGTTAAATCAAAAGAGGCTTCAGAAAATCGTGTTTAATTTAAATAAGAATCAAATTAGGTTATATTAAAATTTGAAAATAAATCTTATAATTTTTACAATTTGTTTTAACGTGGGCTTAAAAGCACGGAAATGCATTAATTATTTGCACAAATTAGTGTCTTGTCGTCGAATGGTATTTATTTTTACACTGGTTATATTGATAGATCAAATTCAACTATAATAGTGATCAAACATAAATAAAATATCTGTTTAAGATACTTTTTATCTTATTAATTTATTCCCATTTTCCTTTACATCTACATCGAGGGTTGTCAAATTAGTTAGGTAATCGGAAAAATTGTAATTTCCTGAAAAATTAAGAGTTTCTTCTGGGAAACCTGGAAAAACACAGGGAATGTGGTATTAAGAAAATAGTTGAACCCTCTTAAGTACATCTTGTTTGCTGTTGAAGACAAGAAGATATGTAATAAACATAAATATCTTGGTTTGTAACATAAAACAAAAACCATTTAGATTTCAAATTAATATATAAGAGATTATGTAAGCTCTTGTTTTTAACATATATATATATATATATATGTATATATTTTTTAAATGTTATGCTTTTTTAACTAAAAGTGTCTCTTTCAACGTGTTTGCTTTATAATCATTATTATTATTATCATCATTATCATTATTAGCACCGCGTCTTACTACCCGTTCGGGTTATACGCACTTAAGCTAATGTGTACTGGTAGGGTGATTGTGAGATGAAATGGAGGACCTACAGTTTAACGTATGATCCGAACCACGATGGAGGCCTGGAATTCCACACATTCACCGGTTGTGATTAATATATGTCTTGTCAGAGGTGAAAGAAGGGTTTGGATAGCAGATAGATCTGTGCCGGGACCGAGGATCGAACCCCGGACCCCTATCACAGAAGTCTGACACCTTACTCATATACAGCCAGGTCAGCTATTTTTTGGTTTTACGTTAGTGAAATATGTATTCTCTAAGATATTCATTTTGACAATTTAAAAAAAATCGTTCTTAAAACTTTAGGTATTATTAAAAAAAATTACGATTTTATTTGTTATTCATTACATTTAATAATAATGTTCAACGGCTTGATTTTTTAAGTATACATTAAAAGACACAAATAAAAGAAGACACACCAGACTATTTCAAAACTCAGTTACTCAGATAGTGGCAAACTGGTTGGAAGGGTTTCGTCATACTTGGCATAAAGTGAATAACATTAAGGATGCGATCATATGATTTGATCCTCCAGGGTGTAGATAACACATCACATAGGACTGGATCACATATGACGTTATCACCCAGAGTGTAGACCACATACAATGTGATCGCCCAGTGTGTAGATAACATATGACGTTATCACCCAGGGTGTAGACCACATATGACGTTATCACCCAGGGTGAATATAACATATGACGTTATCACCCAGGTGTAGATCACATATGACGTTATCACAGAGGGTATAGATAACATATGACGTTATCACCCAGGATGTGGATCACATATGACGTTATCAACCAGGATGTAGATAACATATGACGTTATCATCCAGGATGTAGATAACATATGACGTTATCACCCAGGGTGTAGATAGCATATGACGTTATCACCCAGGGTGTAGACCACATATGACGTTATCTCAGAGGGTATAGATAACATATGACGTTATCACCCAGGATGTGGATCACATATGACGTTATCATCCAGGATGTAGATAACATATGACGTTATCATCCAGGATGTAGATAACATATGACGTTATCACCCAGGATGTAGACCACATATGACGTTATCACCCAGGGTGTAGATAACATATGACGTTATTACCCAGGGTGTAGATAACATATGACGTTATCACCCCAGGTGTAGATCACATATGACGTTATCACAGAGGGTATAGATAACATATGACGTTATCATCCAGGTTGTAGATAACATATGACGTTATCATCCAGGTTGTAGATAACATATGACGTTATCATCCAGGATGTAGATAACATATGACGTTATCACGATAACATATGACGTTATCATCCAGGATGTAGATAACATATGACGTTATCATCCAGGATGTAGATAACATATGACGTTATCATCCAGGACGTAGATAACATATGACGTTATCATCCAGGATGTAGATAACATATGACGTTTTCACCCAGGATGTAGATCACATATGACGTTATCATCCAGGATGTAGATAACATATGACGTTTTCACCCAGGATGTAGATCACATATGACGTTATAACCCCGGGGGGTAGATAACATATGACGTTATCACAGAGGGTATAGATAACATATGACGTTATCATCCAGGTTGTAGATAACATATGACGTTATCATCCAGGATGTAGATAACATATGACGTTATCACGACAGGATGTGGATCACATATGACGTTATCATCCAGGTTGTAGATAACATATGACGTTTTCACCCAGGATGTAGATCACATATGACGTTATCAGAGAGGGTATAGATAATATATGACGTTTTCACCCAGGATGTAGATAACATATGACGTTATCATCCAGGATGTAGATAACATATGACGTTATCATCCAGGATGTAGATAACATATGACGTTATCATCCAGGATGTAGATAACATATGACGTTATCACCCAGGATGTAGACCACATATGACGTTATCATCCAGGATGTAGATAACATATGACGTTTTCACCCAGGATGTAGATCACATATGACGTTATCACAGAGGGTATAGATAACATATGACGTTTTCACCCAGGATGTAGATCACATATGATGTTATCATCCAGGATGTAGATAACATATGACTTTATCATCCAGGATGTAGATAACATATGACGTTATCATCCAGGATGTAGATAACATATGACGTTTTCACCCAGGTTGTAGATAACATATGACGTTTTCACCCAGGATGTAGATCACATATGACGTTATCACAGAGGGTATAGATAACATATGACGGTTTCACCCAGGATGTAGATCACATATAACGTTATCATCCAGGATGTAGATAACATATGACGTTTTCATCCAGGATGTAGATAACATATGACGTTATCATCCAGGATGTAGATAACATATGACGTTATCATCCAGGATGTAGATAACATATGACGTTTTCACCCAGGATGTAGATCACATATGACGGGATTGCCCAGGATGTAGACCACTGATTTCTTAGGTTCCAGCTCAATGAGGAAGTAGTTGTCTCGGGAGCAGTCCCCTGAGGAATGCAGAGGTATTCACAACAGCCTCCAACAGCCTCCCGGTCCCCCGTTCTCCAGATGAACTAAACGCGGCTGCTAGATATTATGGTCCTATTGCTGGTGGAAAGGACCATCTTCGTTATTCATTTCCATCTCTTCCTTAGTACGACGCCTCAGATTTACTATCAATAAAGCTTTTATTATTTCAAGAGGAGTCCATGGCATCTCTGGATTCTGTACTTCCTTCAAATTGATACTAATTCTCATAACTCGGGTGTATGAAACCTAAATACACGTCCACATTGTTGAGAATATTTTACTATTGAGGCGCAAAAAGGCACCCGGGGTTTCCTTTTTACTGTCACTGATCATGGGGGGAGCCAAATCCTCAAATGGATCAAAATTACTGTATATTTTTGCTAGGAAGAATGCACCAAAACCATATTCCAATTTCTACTCGATGGGGCCATGTCTTAATTACTCATTTTCAATGTGGTGCCTCCTCAATGAACGAAAAGTCACATTTCTAACTCCATAGTAGACAGTTTTCACATTAAGTGGCTTGTGCCCAATTCACAGAAAGTGTATAAATATTATCAATTAATTTCACGTCAAACTATCATAAGTATGGGATTGTTTTGAGGTGCACGCATAACTTGAATGTTACTAAACCGTCGAGCTGAAACGTGTCTCAGACATTCAGAGATAAAGTTTCAGACATTCAGAGATACAATGTTGTTTAAGAGGTGGTTTGTTGTTTTCAAATGTGGCTCATACGGAAATGGGGGTTAAAATGTGTCAACATTCAACATGTGCCTATAACACTAAAATTTAACATTATTAGTTTCAGAATTTTTAAATTATTCCTTGATAGGTGAAGTAAGATTACTTTCAACGAAGTTTTACGTGAGATGTTGAGGTTCTGACATCAACATAAATTGTTGATGGAGTCATATAAAATGAGTCTAGGTTCATTGAATATTGTTTTAGGGATTTTGAAGCTTTATTAGAATTCAATTCTCATTGGGGGGTACTGGAAGGTTTTACGTAATAGTTTCCCATCCTCTCTACACACAAATACTGTTACATTTCTTATAAGTGCTACATTCTTCATCCCTATATAATTAGTTTAGATATGAGGAGATCCCGGATGAGTTGTAAGATGGAGAGCAAAATATTGATTAAAATCTAATTTTTAGAGCTCATTTTATTGGTATCATCAACTAATTTTGCCCAAACTATACAAAACGGAACCAGTTTCCAATGTAATTTGTTGTTCCTAAAACAAAATCAGCCTAGAGGGAGCTAGCTACACGAAACAAGCTTTAAATAAGTATTTTACTAGGGCTGTTTATATGTTAGTGCTAGAATATAGAAAACTCTACCGCTATATTTTCATGTAATTATTATATGTTAAAATGGTACACGCGTATGAAAATAAAATACCCCTATAATTTCTGTGTATTAGGAAATTTACAATCAAATGAAATCTAATTATAGCAGTAAACCATTTAACTAAGGACAAAGCACGTCACTCGGTGCTATCATTGTGCTTTCTTGTTCCTTTGTTATCACTGGCTAAACGTTTACATTTTGTAAAATCAAAGTATAAACGTTATGTATTTTTGTGTGTAAATTAAATTTGTTACTTACTCAAATAGAGAGATTCTGTAGTCGTGGAGGGTGACCTGGCGGTCTAGGGGTAAGGTGTTAGACTTCTGTGCAGGGGGTCCGGGATGGGTAAGTAAGTGTTCGAATCACAGCAAGGCAAATTGAGGTCGGTTTTTCTAAGTGATTTCCCAATATATCTCTGCTAGAGAAAGTGGGCAGACTTCCTAATAACTCTACATTCGTCATTCCTAATCTATTAGTGTAAATATGTGAATAGCCCGGATGGGTAGTAGGACGTGAATCACCAGGAATTAAGTTTAGTGACATAGTGGACGATAGCAACGATATACTATTAAGTATATATGTATGTTTAGGGAATAATAATTATGATTACGGACATGAGCTATTATAATATACTACATTGAAAAATGGCACCTGGACACTGGAATCGAGCTCGGGACCTTTGGCTTGGCGCACCAATACTTTACCAATGAGCCATCCAGGGATAGTCCCGTATTCATGGTCATTATTCACTCATATTTTAAAGCAGAGTCTGTGATGGACGTGTGAATATCATCAGCTAATAAGAGTTGTCATTGATTTCGCATCCACCAGAGATTCAGTTTTGGCCTTATCCAGCCAATACACTGTGAACAGAAAACAAAATTCATTGTATTCAATTAATGACATACTTCTTACTCTATGGCTTTAGGAACTCTAAGTAAAATTAATTGCCGAACTTAGAGTAGGTCACTTATCCCTATCTTGAGTTAGTTGTATTCAGTACATTTTATTACACCCCATCCCAATTCCAAACTAAATCTATCCAGTACACCCCAATATACCATATCTCATTCAGGTTCATTCTAATGCTACACAATTTTCGTTTGGCTCTTCCCAATTGTCTCTTCCCATTGAGTTTGCCAGGCATAATCCTAGACAAGGCTCTAAATTCTTCCATTCGCACTGCATGTCCTGCCCACCGTAATCTACGAGACTTGATTACTATAACAATGTCTGGTGATGAGTACAGGATATGTAACTCAACTTTATGTAATATCCTCCATTCCCCAGTATCTTCATCAATTTTTGGACCAAATATATTCCTAAGAACCTGGTTTTGAAACACCCTAAATACGAGTATAATGTAAGATACCACGTTTCGCACCTGTAGAGAGCAACCGGTAAAAATATTATTTAGTATGTTCTGAGACTTCCATTACTTGATAGCAGGTGAGATGTCAACAACCTATTGACCGAGTAACAGTATGAATTTCCCGACTGGATTATTTTCCTTATTTCCAATCGAGTATTGTTATTGATAGTTAAAATTGTACCTAAATATTTAAGCTCATCAAAAATGCCAATAATACAATATGTAATATGTTGCTCGCAGTAATCTCTAAACTGTCATCTCCATTTTGTGTTTTCTATGTGATCATATACTTATTATTTTTAACGTTCACTTCTAAGCATATTTCCTTACAAGCCTCTAATAAAATGTCTGTATTTCTTGCAACAGCTTACTATTTATTGCACAACACAGCTAAATCATCTACATATCCTAATAGCTGTGTTGTACCATTTAATGTCAACCTTTCCTACTCTCTTACATTACCCCAATAGTATACTCTAAGGTTAGATTAAAAAGTAATGGGGAATGTGCATCTCCTTGTTTTAATTCATTATGTATTATGATAATGCCTATTTAAGTTCGTTGGTTTCTGATATTCTCTTATTGAACTAAAACTGAAAGGAAAATTAAATGAATAGACTAATTTTAGAAGATTGATAGGTTCCTATTATAATTACAATTATATATACAAGAGTACCTCTCAATTAATTATCAAATACCTATATAATGTAAAACCAAGGCCACGTAACTTTTTTTATTTGAATAATATTTTTCTTTTCCTTGAGATTTGTATTAAGAAAAAAAAATATATTTCCTTAAGATGGTTTGAAAACTAAAATTATTAAATTACTAAATTGCGTGTAACAGACCCTAAATTCTCATTGGTGAATACATATCAACATTTGTGAGGAAGTATAATGGAGAATGGCACAGATTCATCTGATTGCCAAACCCTTCCTTCACCTCTGACAAGACATCTTGTGAATGTGAGGAATGCCAGGCCTCCACCGTGAGTTCGGATCCCACGTTAAACTGTAGCTCCTCCAATTCATCTCACAATCACCCTACCATTACACTCTATCGTAAGTGCGTAAAGCCCTAATGGGTAGTAAGACGTGGTGCTAATAATAATAATATAATGGAGAACCATTTATTGTTAAAGCATTCGTTTCAGTGTTGATTTCCTTTTAACTATCCTTATGCTTCCTACCCTTTTTGACTAAATAATAGCTCGTGCGTTAAACGTATGATAGCGATAAAAGAAATTCGGACAGGCTGAGAAAATATCATTCATGTATTATACATTGAATATGAAGAGTACAGGATAAATATTTGGAAAGTGACATTACACACATCCTCCAAGACGGCCAGGGGCGGATTTATGACTCTGCCGCCCATAGGAACTTGATAATTAGCCGCCCACTTTTCTACCTTAATTTCTACCCTTCTAAAGCCCCGTTTACCCCCTACCAACCCTCATACACCGACACATATATACCATATACACAAGTGATATCTTTGGAATGACAGATAAAAAGTGCTTACATTATTTGGTTATTTATAATAGTGAGGTTTAAAAAGTAGTAAGAATCTAAGCACAGACATAAAAAAAAGTTGAAATAAATACTCTTGCACTATCACAACACACAAATTCAAATAATATATAATATAAAAATATAGAGTGTGAATTAGTAGACTGTAGGACTGCTACTACAGCAGATACAGTAAACCACAACAATCACACCCACGATGAAGCCATAAAATTATTTTAACTGGCAAAAAAAAATATATGTATTTTTTCCGTCATTCAAAATTTGACGCCCCTAAAATATGCCGCCGTAGGCACGTGCCTACTAGGCCTATGCGTAAATCCGGCCCTGAAGACAGCAGCTCTTATATCTCAAACCTATCAATAACCACTACATAATGCTTTTTGCTAGATTAATTTAAATATCATAAGAGATCTTCATTAACCATAATCTAAAGTGTATTATAAATGTTTAGTTAATGTCTAACAGATGGCAGCACTACCTACATTTGTGCTAAATCTTTACTTTTCCCCTGTACTCTTCATATATATATATATATATATATANATATATATATATATATATATATATATATATATATACTTATTGTTCTCACTGAGAGACACCTAAAGCTAAATATCAGAGATCTAAGATTCGTAACTCGGGGTGGAAAGTAAAGCAAATGTATGTCCATATTTTTTCAGTTTTGATGTCAAATATTGCGATGTCCATGACAAATATTCAACAACTCTTGAAACTACATAAAATTAATTTGTATATACGCCTACTGACGATATATTCTATTTATTATAGCCCTAGAAAGATGTTGATAAAATATGGATTCAAGTCCCCTTCCATTCCACTTTAACTATCACAGTTTTCTTTGATTTCCGCGTAGATAATTGATTATTTGGTTATGTTTTACAATTTGTTTTCATCATTTGCTCGCTCCGTGAATACTAGTGCAACTCATTAAAAGGAAATATCCTGCATAGCTTAAATAAGAGTTAGTTTACATTACTGACCAGTGTTGCACTCCTAAGTATCACTTATAGGGGGGCGGGGAATAGCTGGCTTCATGACATATAATGAGTCGAAGCAGTTTTTTTTTTTAACTAAGTCTCGTAATCTGCGTTTTAATTGTATCCAATACAGGAGACACCTTTTCGGTGCTCAAAATCTTAGTAGAACTCAACATGTTTTAAGATTTTATTAACATAATTTACTATATTGTATGTGGGGGGGGGGGAGGGGGAAAGTTTTCATTTGCCTCCCCCTACCACGAGAACGTCACAGGTACTGCCTACAGTGTTTAAAAATAAATCTAACTAAGCCCGCCTCGTGAAGAAGGTCGTGTAGTGTCTTAGATATACCTGTTCCTTGGGACCAGTGGCCCATGGCTGCGCCGGAAATGACGCACGGGAAGCTATCAATGTGCAACAAGCCATGGGGGAACCCCCCCTGATGTTCAATGTGTGTCCTAGTGAACCCACACATCCATCACATGCCGTGACACTTCCTACTCCAGCAACACATCGCATCACCCCTCACCCCTGCCATGCCAACCTCCACACCCCCAGTTAGACGACTAAGGCACAAAAAAAACACAAGTTTTCTTAGGGTGTAAGCTAAGTAGTCTATAGGGTGTCCTCAAGTGTCGCAGTGGTGGTATGTGGTATGTGGTATGCAATCTATTCATTTAATACAGCAAAATAAGAACCTATAGGCACGTGGAATTAATGTCAAGCTCATCTAATTCAATTGTAAATTTTAAAAATGACATCTGGGCACTGGGATCAAACCAGGGACCTTTGGCTTAGCGCGCCAATGCTCTACCACTGAGCTATCCAGCGATATCAGACTCATTCTTCACTCATGGCTTAAGGCAATGGAGTATGAGGGAAGAATGACCTTGGGCATGAGAAGAATCGTGGGTAGCTCAGTGGTATGGAATTGAGACGCTAAGCTAAAGGTCCAGGGTTTTATTTCCATGTCCAGGTGTAACTTTTAAAATTTACGAATATATTGTACAAGCGTTCTCTTACTTCCACTTAGTCTAGTCTGGTTCACTGGTATCGGAGTTTGAAAATCATCTGGGTGTACTAATATTCAGTTCTTCAAGATAGTTTCCCACTCTCCCTCTACTCAGGCTAATTTTCTCAAAATCAGACCTTATTCCTCCCTACCCCATGGAAATAGTTAACATTCATGGAGCCCATATGGATAATGAGGCGTGAAATAAACCAAAAAATACAGTAGATTCCTTATAATCCAAGATGGATTAGCTAAAAGGAGGAGTTACACATATATTAAAAACAAGGATAACCCAATTTAAATGTAGAGTTGATTTATCGTCAAATCAAACTAATAATTATCTAACAAACACATGTATTGATCAGAGTAGTTCTTGATGTTTGGCAGACAACAAGAGCAAGAGTGGCCCTTCGAAGCTCCGTGATCTTTTTGGAAGACAAGTCACAAGTAGCCAAAAGATGAAAACCAAAACTCCGAGTGGACCCACGGATAAGTCTCAAACTGGTTGACCCACTCACTAATGATCTGTTCCCAGGGGTGGGCTGGTAGGCTCCAAGTAGTCCGACACTACGATGGCACATTCATAGATACTACAAATACCTCCTAGCTATTTATGTTCTTAGTGTTAGTAAATTTAGTCCTTAGGCCCTTTCATCCATATAATAGATGCTTAGTCTTCCATTCAGCATACTTAAATTATCAACTTGTACCTTATAATGACATGAACAAAAATGCTTCTTAATTGTTAGATACAAATTATCTGGGAATCTATTTTTGATATAATTAAATTTATAAAATTGTCCTTAGTTTCTTGTGTAGCTTATCCAGCATCTACTAAACAAAAACTTTTATGTTTGTGTTAAGAAATGGTTTGTTTTTAAAAACCACAGCTGGAACAGTCTTACATCTGATACCATCGTATATATATTTGAATCCATTCTGTACATCTCAGACTTTTTCACAGGAACTTTTTATTGAAATTAAATAAATACAATAATTTAGAATTGAAATTATAAATTTATTTTAGTTTATAATAGTTGCAGCAGCCCAAATCAAACCAGCCCACCGGGATATCTCCTGGTGTTCCAGTCCACTCCAGTCAGGTTCGTTACAAAACCAGTGGGCCTATCCCGGAGATGTTGCGAGTTTATCTTACTACGGTGAATCTCGCCATGTTCAACTCGAACTCGTAATTTCATATCCGTAAAGTAGCCATTCTTGAGTTAATAATCTCGCAATTCGTGTTGAGTCTTCTAATTTCGTATTAAGCGAAAAATTCCCAACTTCCGGTGTCAAAAATTGTGATTTGAGATTTACTTTATAGCTGTGTGAACGCACCCTTCAGCCATTTAAACAATAGAATAACAAAAATGTTGTCTTCGACATCTTCGTTTTATCTCGGTTTTATTTTTTGTTGGTTAAGGTTAGCTCGATAAAGTCTAAATAAAATTGGATTGGAAGGGAATAAGCAAAGAGCAAAAGCAGATTACACTTTATGTATGTTTCTTTGTTTCGCTAAATGATTAAATAAAAAGCTATTACTAGTATAACTTATTACATCATGTATGATATATCTTAATAACTTTAATAGGTACATAAAGAGCCAAAATTAAATAACATACAGCATATGGATGGAATGCCTTTCTATTTGAATAAAACCGTTTATTAAGCCTGAACAAATTCATAAATTTCTTATCACACAGCTCAAAAGGGTCTTCGCGTTCACGAAATATACGTGGCATTCTATTAAATTCATTTTCAAATTCTTCAAGTTCTCTTATTATCAAATAGTAAGGCTATGTTTACGCCATTTTACATTTTGTCCAACAACAAATATTTTCGAACTATCTGTTGCGATATTGACGATTCCGAGAGGTAGAACCGCAGTGAGATCTATCCGAATGAAAAAATCTCAATCCGTAACGAAATTTTTTTCAAGAATAGCTAAATAGAAAAAGTTTCGAGATTGTGTCACGTGAACGACCAATCTCGCAATGGAATCAACTCGAAACATCTCGGGGATAGGCCCACAGTTCTTTCTCTAGTCCTTCAGCAGGTACTCTTCAAACCACGTCCAATGAACGTCCAACTGACGTCTTAGCACAGTCGATAGCGTGTCTGTCTACAGGGCCAAGGGTTCCGGGCTTGGTTCCCGGCATCGCAAAACTGTGTTTCCCCTTTAACATTAATGACCGGGGGTTGTTAGTTTATAAGCTGTGCGCTGAAATAATCAGTTGGTTCGAAAAGTGAATGTTAAATATCTAAAATATATCTACTAAAAATTAAATAGATTTGAAATCTGTGGTTATTTTAAGTTACCACTAAAAATCGTTATTTTTTGTTCTTCCAAAATATTCGTTGTGAAGGTGAATATTAAAGGAAAGTTTTTCCCGATTATTTTGTAGAGACCTACTTCTGTAATCACATGGTCTAAGGCATCACTCTCATGTTGGACTAGACTGCAGATGACAGGAAGATCGAGGTTCAAATCCCAGTCGGGTGTACTGAGGGTGGTTTTATCAAACTAGTTTTCCACTCTCCCACCACCAAAATGTGGGTAAATTTCTTCTAAATTCAACCTTTCTCATCTCTAACTTACTGGATTAATTAGTACACATGCGTATAACCTGAGTAGGTATTAAGATTCTTGCTAACAAAATGTATAGCAGACATAAAGACTAACTAAACGTTATTTATTAATTCATTAACTATCTTGTGAAATAGCTAGCAAGTTTTATATTGAATCTCCCTATTTGTTAGTCTTAAATTCCCCCCTTTCCCACATATTAGCAAACTAGAATAAATCAACACAAATAATATTAATATTGTTTGCTAATGAAGTTGTAAATTAAAGTTATAATAATTTGTCTTGTAGACTGTATTAAAAAATTCATCTTGAAAGAAACAACACAGAGACCTTCTGACTCTGCTTTTATTAGTTCAATTATATCCATTCACACCTCCATCAAAACTATCCATCTATAATAATATATTATGATTAATGGCGGTGCAGACAAGTGGGTATTTATCGTTTATTGCAAATGTTTTGTAAAACCTATTAAATGGCTTGCCCTCCAATTGTATGTATGTTTCTAGAGTATATGATTATATAAATCAGTACGTACAGTAATTGTGTTTTCCATGAAAAAGGAGCGAAAGAGCTTAAGTGGCTCATGATGACATATTTGCTAGCCTGGGGGAATGACCTTGATCCATCTCTGTGACAGCGTTTCAGTAACATCGTTTCAAATTGGCGGTGAAAAGGCTACCAAAATATAATATAATAGTATTAATAATAATAATAATTAGGGAGGGACTCTTGAAAATTATAGAGTATATAGTTGCGTGAACATTGTCTCTGGGTTAACCTGGCGGTCTAGGGGTAAGGTGTCAGACTTCTGTGCTGGCGGCTGGGGTTCAATCCTCGGTCCCGGCACAGATTTATCTGATTACCAAACCCTTCCTCCACCTCTGACAAGACGTGTATTAACCACAACTTGTGAAAGTGTGGAATGCTAGGCCTCCACCGTGGTTCGGATTCCACGTTAAACTGTAGGTCCTCCATTTCATCTCACAATCACCCTACCATTACACACTAACGTGAGTGCGTATAACCCAAACGGGTAGTAAGACGCGCTGCTAATAATAATAACAATGATAATAATATTGTCTCTGACCCGATATCTTCAAATTTTACATTTAACCTAAAATTCCCAATGATCTTGAAAGACCCGCCCCGGTGATCACGTGAAATAATTGTCAGGTGGATCTAGTCTGGTTTGACGGTGACGAGGAAGTCTGAGTTTCAGTACCGGATACTTGAGTAAGATTTATTTAACAAAATTATTCAAAATTTTCTACAAACAAATATGGGTACATTTTTCTCAAATTTACTTTCTCGTCCCTACCTCAGTAACGCAATTAAATATGTACAGTCTAGCCAAGGTGGCCTAATTTCAGGCTAAAATTTCGGGTGTTTAGTAGATGAAGATTGCCATTTTCCCTCACCGTAAATGGGGGTACTATTCCTCTAATTTCCACCTTATTAATCCTTACATCTTTAAACTATCTAAAATGCGTATATGGGTAGAAAGACGCGCTTAATAAAAGCAAGCGTGTAGAGTACAATAATTTTGATCATTGAACATCCGTTTATTCAAACCAAATTGATAACCTTTTTACATCCGCGTTTTACTAACCTTCAGGGCCATAGGCATTTTAATTGCGCAATTAGGGATGATTAGGATGATGAAGATAGAATAAAGTGACGATTCGCAAATCAATTCAAATATTGGGGCAACCTTAACGTAAAAACTAAAGTTCCCATAGGTGTGATAATGTGTTTAAAAACCTCCCAGTATCTTAAGACCAACTGCGTTTAGTCTATATAGGAAGCAATCTTGTGTTGGGTGAATACTGAGCTACGCTTGAAGGAGGGAGCCTTTCAACACTTGACCCCATCCCCTCCCTTAGAAACAGTCTACGGGCTGTATACCATAACATTACTTTGGATTCTACTAGTGGCACAAACCACACCACCTCAACCGATGACAGAAGAGCAAAGCCGATATTTGTCTTGAGCCCTCGCGGGAAAGTTTGGTGAACACGCGGCTCTCTTCAACAATCTATGTGAAAAAAATAAAATAAAAAAAAACTTTCCAACACTTGACTACAAAACAGTCAAGGTTTCCTGGAATTTCTCCAAAATGTGAATACCATTTTTATGTTTATATTAACATGTACGGTAGCTCTCGTCTGCCCTGTGAGATAGCAAGCTTACCTTTCACGATTCCACCATGGTACAGCTTATATGAAAATAATTCAGAGTTTAACGAGAAATTACGCATTAAATAAAACCTATCAACAAAAAAAAAGAGCAAAATAATCCTGATTTCTGAAATGATCGATCTAGCATAACAAGTCAATAAGAGCTTTCTTTTTTTTACGTAAATTATAGAAAAAAAAAGATAAATATAGAATTTAGATTTTATTAAAATATCAATATTTTTTTTATAAAAAGAATTGTTTACGTACCGGAGAGTTGACATTGAGATAAAATTCAATAGAGTATAAATTTTTTTAGAAATGTAGGTATTAGTCTGTGCCTTCAGAAATTATAAATGTTAATTATAAATGTACTATTGGGTAACAAAATAATTGTGAGCATTACATCTAGTTTTATTGATCGGTAAAAATACAGTTTGTGAGATACCAGGAACTCTCAAGAGTTTTTCAAGAGGCGTGCGATATTGACAAATATGTATATGGTTTTAGTTTCAAATAAATGGTACGGGAATCCACAAGTAATTTTTCACTCCATGGTTTAAAAATGGAGATATTTACTCAAAACTTGTAATATATGTGAAACGAAATAATATACACTAGCAGACCTGAGCAAAAATCGCGCTATACTTAAGTAAAACAATTTTTAGCTCCCAATTTTAAATGTTATAATCTTATTTTTAAAGAATTAAAGTCCTCATTTGTATATTTTGGCCAGTAAAAAAGATCGATATTGGGCCAGAGTGCTCAAAACTTCATATTAAAATTGCATTGCTATTAAAGTCTTCATTTATACATTTATACAAATAAAAAAATGGTAGATATTGACTATTAAGTCAAAAATGATGGCTATAGCTCATTTTTGTACGAAAATTTCTCCTAATAGGTTGAAAGAAAGAGAACATACACTTTTAGAGACACGTAATAACTTATTTTATTTCTCTATGGTATTAGAGAGTTTTTGGGTTAAAACTTAAGTAGTATCTCTTTAAAACTAAAGCACACAAAATTGTATTAATATATTTGCGAATATGTAAGGAACTAATTGTTTTATAAAGATGTATTTCAATTAAACTTTTCTTATTTTTAATAGTACTACAATTTTGCAATGATAAGTTATTTAAATCTCAAATAGTTGCAGAGATACAGGAAATTCCGCATCTGTAAAGTACGCTAGAAGTCATTTTCATGGAAAAATGAAAATATCCATTTTGTTTATAATCTTTATCAACGAATAGATAATAAGTTTAATCTAAATCGCGAGAGGCGATTTTTAGAGAAGCGATTTTTTTTCTATTTTCACTCTTTATTAAACTACTCCTAATTTTAGTGTTAAACAGACACACAGACAGACGGAAATCCAAAAACCACTTTTTCGGATTCGGATGATCATGAAACGTCGAAATCTATAAAAATCTTGCGTTCGATAATTTTGACAATAACAATAATTGCTAAAGTGATCACAACCTTTGAAAAGATGGCAGGATTGTCTAACTCAGTGGCCTTATGGTGAGGTGCCCACCTCAGGATTCGATGTTTGTGGGTTCAAACCCATCCGGGGTCTACGGATCAGCGATGAAAATCCGTATCAAAACTTCCTTCGGAGGGAAATAGATCCGTCTGACCCGTATTAATTGTGGGATGTAAAAGAACCTGGAAGTTATATAATAATAATAATTAGCACCGCGTCTAACTACCCGTTCGGGTTATACGATTTAAGTACTAATAACTCTAATGGATTAGTAATTGGGAAGGTTGAATTAGAGGAAGTGAACCCGCATTTTCGTGGAGGGAGAGTGGAAAACCATTTAGGAAAAACCACCCCTATTTCACCCGACCGAGATTCGAACCTCGATCTCCCCGTCCTCAGCAGTCGAGCTCAACACGACAAGCGCGTTAGCCAACTACGCCACCGAGGCGGGTTATATGAAAATACCTTTATGGAAATTGGTAGGCCCTTTCACGCTCGATCATGTTTTTATAAAAATTATCTGGTTCAGAAAGTGCACGTTAACTCCGCACGGACTTTCTCTAGTGTTTAAAAATCGATATATTTACTAAAATCTCGTAATATATGTGAAACGAAATAATATACACTAGCAAACCCAAGCATAAATTGCACTATACTTACGTAAATAATATTTTGAGTCCCAGTTTTAAATTTTACAATTTCACTTTTAAATAATGTCCTCAATTGTATGTTTGTTCTAATAAAAATGATAGATTTTGGTTCCACAAGGGTCAACACTTCGTATTAAAATTTCGACTTCCAGTTAAAATTTTAACATTTTATTAGGTGTTTCACATGTTCAGGTCATCGCATTGCTATTCAGTTACTCATTTATAAATTTTGATCAACACAAAAATGTAAATATTGACTATTGAGTCCAAAATGGATATAGATCATTGTTGTACAAACATTTCCCCTAAGAGGTTAAAGGAAGAATAAAAATGTTTTGACTTACTTACTTATATTTAATTACTTTATGGCATTGTAGAATTATTGCGTTAAAAATTAAGTAGTATCTCTTTACAACTACTGTTGGTTTTATAAAAATATATTTAAAATATTTATTTTTTATTTTTAATAGTACTACAATTTTGCAATGATAAGTTATTTAGTATCTCAAATAGTTGTGGAGATACGGAAATTTCCACTTCTGTAAAGTACCCTAAAATTCATTTTTTTTTAGTAAACTACCCTTAATTTTAGGGTTGGATATCCAATTCCTCAAATCCCTCGGAACAACCCTAAGAAAACCCTAGATACCAGGTTTTAGCCCGATCAGTAAAATAGTTTAGGCTCTAGTTGGAGGTACATACAGACGGAAATTCAAAAACCACTTCTTCGGATTCGGGGGGTCATGTAACGTCGAGATTCATCAAAATCTCGAATTCGATTTTTATTTTGACGATCACAATACTTTCTCTACCTTTAAAATAGCGATAAAGTAAAAACAGCAGCAGAATCTATTATTTATATGCCTGAAAAGAAAAGAAATCACTTGCTGGCAGTCAGAATTATTTACTATGAAGAATTAAGCATAGTATTTAACATTAATGTCAGCATGTTCAGCTTTGACGGTGAAGGTCAGTGATCTCATAGTTCGAATCTCTACTGAGTCAAGTTCCTATGTATCTATAGGCTGAACCCACGCAACAGGGAAGTCACGTGACAGGTCACGGCCATATCTCGCAACCTACTTGCGCAATGGTTTGTTATTAACATATTTTGTATGTTTAGGGGATGAAACCCTCTCTTAAGAATTATTAGTAAATGCATTTTATTCTACCTCAATGCTTTAATTAGTAGCTTATTGGAGTATTGTAAAAATCATATTAACTACTTACTTACTCTGTAGCACTAGAAACCTGGAAGTTAACAGCTGCACTTACAAAAGTGCGCCTCTTATCCCTATTTTCAACTAGTTCTACCCAATTCACTTCATTACATCCTATAGCCTTCAGATCCATTGTTATATTATCCTCCCATCTGCATCTAGATTTTGCCAGCGGTCTTTTCCCATTGGGTTTGCTAGTCAATTCCCTGAACAAGGTTCAGAGTATGTAACTCATCATTATGTAGCCATCTCCACGCCTCAGTTCCCTGTTTAGTATCAGGTCTGTATCTCATCATTATATAGCCTCCTCCACTCCTCAGTAGCCTCAACCCTCCTTGGACCAAATATATTTCTAAGCACCTTGTTTTCGAGCACCCTAAACAGATTCTGATCATGTATCGGCTTCTTCTGGATTACTTGATGGCAGTGCTATCGTTGAGGGAGCAATCCCCGCCGCAACGCAGATTCGGTTGCTGGGCCTCCTCCTCGCGACCGACTGCGGTCCCTGACCCTCCACCCTCGCACTTATATAGTCGCCACTGTGGCGGGGGCGGAGGATGGAAGGTCCAGGAGGACGGCCAGGGCTGAGGAGGGGAGCCGGCTCTGGGCCTTTATTACCTCATTGCAAATTACATATTCATACAATGTCAATTTCACAGATATAAGTGTGGGAATCTCTACTTTAGATTTTTCCTGGTCCATCTTCTTATTTTCTGCACCCGCAGCTCTGGGTGGTGCGAAGCGTGCCAATGCTGGACGATCCCTGTATATCACTATTGTTTGTTGTATCCACGGTGGTGGGATGAACCCTGGACGATCATGCATTTCCCGACTCTAGACCTATTACTTTCTTAATTTCCAATCTAATATCGTTATTTCTAGTTAAAAAGGTTCCCTAAATCTTTAAACTCATCAACACTTTCAAATGTAATGTTGTTTGCAGAAAACCCTAATTTAACGTCCCCGATTTATGTTCTCTACGTGATCGTATAAATAGTCTTTTCAGCGTTCACTTCCAGATGTCTGCATTTCTTTAACGGCTTTTCTTACTATATCCCAACAAAGCTAAATTTATGTATTTCAAAAGTGTCTGATAAGGGCCATCCAACTCGCACCCTACCACGCGGATCATTCAAACATACTTCGATTAGCTCGGTAAGTTTTTTGGGTATCCCAAAATTTAATAACATTTCCTAAAATTTATTTATTTTAATTAAATCGTAGGCCTTTTAAAAATATACGTGTAAATGATTAACCATCTCGTTGTGTCCTCATTTTTTTCTAATATTGGCCGAATAGTAAAAATATGATCCGTGATCAATCTATATCGTTGCGTACTACCCACAAGCCTAATTAATAATAAATAATACATTGATATTAGATTATTCATGGTTTCTTTTAAAATTCGTAACAGAATAAGTTCACAAACACACGCACGGTGATAAGACGCTATGCACACGCCAATGTGGACATTGTGGGATATTGATCCAGAGAGTACTTGATGGCAAACTTGATGAATGCACCTGGAGTGAACATATAGACCCATGTGGACATTGTGGGATATTGATCCAGAGAGTACTTGATAGCAGACTTGATGAATGCACCTGGTGTGAACATATAGAGTCATGTGGACATTGTGGGATATTGATCCAGAGAGTACTTGATGGCAGACATGATGAATGCACCTGGAGTGAACATATAGACCCATGTGGACATTGTGGGATATTGATCCAGAGAGTACTTGATGGCAGACATGATGAATGCACCTGGAGTGAACATATAGACCCATGTGGACATTGTGGGATATTGATCCAGAGAGTACTTGATGGCAGACATGATGAATGCACCTGGAGTGAACATATAGACCCATGTGGACATTGTGGGATATTGATCCAGAGAGTACTTGATGGCAGACATGATGAATGCACCTGGAGTGAACATATAGACCCATGTGGACATTGTGGGATATTGATCCAGAGAGTACTTGATGGCAGACATGATGAATGCACCTGGAGTGAACATATAGACCCATGTGGACATTGTGGGATATTGATCCAGAGAGTACTTGATGGCAGACATGATGAATGCACCTGGAGTGAACATATAGACCCATGTGGACATTGTGGGATATTGATCCAGAGAGTACTTGATGGCAGACATGATGAATGCACCTGGAGTGAACATATAGACCCATGTGGACATTGTGGGATATTGATCCAGAGAGTACTTGATGGCAGACATGATGAATGCACCTGGAGTGAACATATAGACCCATGTGGACATTGTGGGATATTGATCCAGAGAGTACTTGATGGCAGACATGATGAATGCACCTGGAGTGAACATATAGACCCATGTGGACATTGTGGGATATTGATCCAGAGAGTACTTGATGGCAGACATGATGAATGCACCTGGAGTGAACATATAGACCCATGTGGACATTGTGGGATATTGATCCAGAGAGTACTTGATGGCAGACATGATGAATGCACCTGGAGTGAACATATAGACCCATGTGGACATTGTGGGATATTGATCCAGAGAGTACTTGATGGCAGACATGATGAATGCACCTGGAGTGAACATATAGACCCATGTGGACATTGTGGGATATTGATCCAGAGAGTACTTGATGGCAGACATGATGAATGCACCTGGAGTGAACATATAGACCCATGTGGACATTGTGGGATATTGATCCAGAGAGTACTTGATGGCAGACTTGATGAATGCACCTGGTGTGAACATATAGAGTCATGTGGACATTGTGGGATATTGATCCAGAGAGTACTTGATGGCAGACTTGATGAATGCACCTGGTGTGAACATATAGAGCCATGTGGACATTGTGGGATATTGTTCCAGAGAGTACTTGATGGCAGACTTGATGAATGCACCTGGTGTGAACATATAGAGTCATGTGGACATTGTGGGATATTGATCCAGAGAGTACTTGATGGCAGACTTGATGAATGCACCTGGTGTGAACATATAGAGTCATGTGGACATTGTGGGATATTGTTCCAGAGAGTACTTGATGGCAGACTTGATGAATGCACCTGGTGTGAACATATAGAGTCATGTGGACATTGTGGGATATTGATCCAGAGAGTACTTGATGGCAGACTTGATGAATGCACCTGGTGTGAACATATAGAGCCATGTGGACATTGTGGGATATTGTTCCAGAGAGTACTTGATGGCAGACTTGTTGAATGCACCTGGTGTGAACATATCAATCAACGAGAGGCACAGCAACACAACGCAACACAACGCAACACACACTGTGTGACAAAACATTATTAATAGGAGGCGGGCTCAAAATAAGCATTATAAATACAAATATGTTTTTTATTCAACAATGATATTGTTTAAATATAATTTTATTATCATTTATAGGTCATTCGTCACTCCTATTGTATGGCAGAGTCTGTGATGGACATGCATACATCGTCAGCTACATAAATATAGCCAAGTAAGATCACGATCTATCAGAAAACGCAGCCACCTTCAACTCGGAAGGGAGTTTTGCTGCTAATGGTACAATTATTATTATTAGCACCGTGTCTTACTACCCGTTCGGGTTATACGCACTTACGCTAATGTGTAATGGTAGGGTGATTGTGAGATGAAATGAAGGACCTACAGTTTAACGTGGAATCCGAACCACGGTGGAGGCCTGGCATTCCTCACATTCACAAGATGTCTTGTCAGAGGTGAAGGAAGGGTTTGGTAATCAGATACATCTGTGCCGGGACCGGGGATCGAACCCCGGCCGCCAGCACAGAAGTCTGACAACCTACCGCTAGATCACCGGGTCACCCTTATTATATTTGTTAGTTACGTCTATAGCCTCATCTAAATATCACAATTTAAATTGTAAAATGACACAAGTACTGACCCTCCCAGGTTCGATTCCCGTGTCCAGGTGTAACATTTTCAATGAAAAGAATATTTAGTTGCACATATAAACGTAGTAAACAATTTTAATAACCCTACTATTGAGCCCATTATTTTATAAGTGTAAATACAATATATCATGCGTGACAGCAATAGCTCACATGACATACAGCTAAGAAAGTTCGTCTACAAGGGAAAGCATCCTTATTTGCTCCCTTTCCCCCCAACTTTCCCAACACCCCTCGATAACAGTTGATCGGCGCTCTGATTTCAAACCTATCTAAAACTGTTAATTTATTTTCCTGGTCTAAAAGGGGCATTCAAGTATTACGTTAGCACATTTTTGGCCAGTTTGGACTCCTTTCCCTCCTTTGTAAGTAAATGACCAACCCCCCTTGCCATTAACCCATTTCTGGTCCTGCTTGCGTTATATTTGTCGACTTTTTTGTAATTTTCCTCAGGAATTCATATCTTTTAGCCAATTTATACATTTCTGGTAGTTATTAACGTAAAGGTGTAAATGAAAGGTAAAAAATATTCACAATAAGGAATGTTTTAAAATGATTTCTTAATTTATAATTACTAAAAAGATAATATTAAATAAAAGTATGAGTGTTTGAATAAAAAAGTGATTTTAATTTATATTTAATTTAAATTTTAAAATAATAATTATTAGTGTGTACATGACATTATATAGTTATAAAAACTCCAAACCACTCTTAACCTTATAGTCAAGGTCCTTTAATACACGTCTCAACACTTTTAATTATTATGTGTCCTTTTGGGTTGGCATGTCTTACGTACACATTGTTCTGACCCCCCTTTCCCCCTTGTCACCAAAAGTAAGCAAAATTTGAACCCCCTATGGTGCTTACGTTAAACTTTTACAACCTCAAAGACAAAATATTATATTGTTATTGTAATTTTAATTTGAACCCCCTACCCCTTATGGTGCTTACGTTAAACTTTTACAACCTCAAAGACAAAATATTATATTGTTATTGTAATTTTATAACTATTTAGTTAAATAGTAATTAATTGTTTGGATTATATTTATATTTATTATTGACCGAAAGTGTAAAATATTAATTTATACTATTCCTAGATGTGTGCTTAAAAAACTAGCAACATTACATTCAGTTATACATGTCATAGCAAGATTTCTTATTTTAAAACTATATTTAAAATGATTAGTATATAATCGTTTTAGTGAGATCTTGATTGATTTTAAGATAAGTACAATTTGCATTTTCATCTCATTGTGTACTGAATCTCTATCTACAAATATTTTCAAAATAAACATTGAGACCAAGATCTCATTAAATCCTAAATCTATGACTTTGGCCTGATAATAATTTGAATTGTTATTTTTAAATAAGGACTTGTAATATTACATGTTTCACTGATATAATTTTGTTAATTTTTTAAGCTTACATCCATGGAAGGAGCAAAAAGTGGGAATTAATTAATTTTAGCTAACCAAAATAACAAAGAGCATTACATATATTCCTTAAGTGTTCAATATTTAATTTAAATATTTGTAATCATTCTAGACAAAGTAAACACTTTATTACGAATATCTTTTAACTATAGGCTTAGGGCCAGTTTCATAGTCAAATTTAGTACGCCTCAAGTGCGGCGCTACACTAAGTTCATGACTACACCTACCTAAACCAGAATGGAATGGGCCGTTCTCGCATAGGAAACTGGCCCAATCCATTCTGGTTTAGGTAGGTGTAGTCATGAACTTAGTGTAGCGCCGCACTTGAGGCGTACTAAATTTGACTATGAAACTGGCCCTAGTCTAACAATGACGGTGTGCTGGTTGGCCACCAAAAATGCTATATTCTCGATTGTTTGCCCTAAAATATTTTGTGATATCATTACTTAGTAAATATCTAAATGTTATGATTTATTCGGTGACCTGGTGGTCTAGGGGTAAGGTGTCAGACTTCTATGCTGGCAGCCGGGGTTCAATCCTCGGTTCCGGCAAAGATTTATCTGATTACCAAACCCTTCCTTCACCTCTGAGAAGATATCTTGTGAATGTGGGGAATGCCAGGCCTCCACCGTGGTTCGGATTCCACGTTAAACTGTAGGTCCTCCATTTCATCTCACAATCACCCTACCATTAGGCCTACACATTAGCGTAAGTGCGTATAACCCGAACGGGTAGTAAGACGCGGTGCTAATAATAATAATAATAATAATAATAATAATAATAATGTTTTATTATAAAAGCTATTTTACTTGTACTACACTCACATTAGTAGAGTAGGGTTGATAAAAATAAAATGTACACGAATTTACTTTGAGGGAGAACAGAATGTAGTTTAATAATAAAAACACCATAATTTCACCGGTTAGGGGTGCAAACACTGGCCTAACCTTTAATTTACGTGCTCATAGATGTGGCTATATTATTATACTAATTCCAAGATCCAAGTTCTACGTAACATAGCTATGAAAGTAAGTTCTCTTACATTATTTTATATTCCTCTTTCCATGGGAGTTAGGGGCAGTTCCTTTAAAATGTATAGCTTTGTATCCTTACCTCCCTAGCTTTGTATCATTACCTCCCTAGCTTTGTATCATTACCTCCCTAGCTTTGTATCATTACCTCCCTAGCTTTGTATCATACCTCCCTAGCTTTGTATCATACCTCCCTAGCTTTGTATCATTACCTCCCTGGCTTTGTATCATACCTCCCTAGCTTTGTATCATTACCTCCCTAGCTTTGTATCATACCTCCCTAGCTGTGTATCATACCTGCCTAGCTTTGTATCATTACCTCCCTAGCTTTGTATCATACCTGCCTAGCTTTGTATCATTACCTCCCTAGCTTTGTATCATTCCTCCCTAGCTCTGTATCATTCCTCCCTAGCTCTGTATCATACCTCACTAGGTTTTGTAATTTTATCACTTAGAACGAGCATTTGTGCAGGAAGGTTAAGGAAAAAAATGAATATTTAGACACAATGCTAAATCACATAACATAACTTGCATACAAGCCTAAGGTAGGACAGCTGACTTAACGCTAAACATGTAAGGTGTTTACCTATTTCCCCAAGAAAATGCAGTTACACTACTTATACTTAATTCGTCGTTACTCATCCCTACCACATTAGTGAACTAGTAGTTCATATTGGTCCAACCCAAACGGGACGTGGGACGCGGCGCCATCAAAGACAAGCCACCCCTCTAAGTGTGGCGTGCATGTTTTGTACACCCTTGTTTATAAATTAGCTAAGAGGATACACGTTTGTGTTAGATACTGTGTAGACACTCTCGTGTTGACACACTAATATTCGGGTGTCTTCTACTTCAAGTCCAAACACTATATAACGTCTTCCAGCCACACATAAAAACACTCCGCTCCTCTGCCAACTCCACCGTGTTTACTTTGGGATGATTTACTGTGGGGAACTCGGTGTTTCAACTTTTTCACTCCTTTTCTTTTGGAGTTTTTTAAACCACGTATATTTTTTTCTTTACTTTAGTGTATCAGATATACCCTCTATTTTAAGAAAATAGGAGACAGTCAGGCAGAAAATCTGAGATCCATTTCAATGAAATTTTTGGTTTTACTTGATTCTAAAAAATAAATGCAATTTTATAAATTTGTTATGTGTATGCCTTAAGTGAAAAACAAAATAAATTAATAACTTTTATACAAATATTTCACACAACCTATAAAAACAGATTTTAGAAAATATCTCTAAGCAGTATTCTAATTTTAAATAAAAGCTATTTAAAACCCAAATATATTGAACTATTATATATAAAGTCTTTTTAATAAGAGTAAGTCGAGCAAAATTGTAAAAAATTAATCCTATACTATAATTGCAGCAAATTTAGTTCAAACATAAGTGTTTGATATTTGACAGAGGATATATAATATATCCAACCAATATTTATATAGTCATAATTTATCGATGGTTTTATAAATGATAAAATACCGAAAATTTCTGAGCAATGGGTGCTTCTAAAAGATTCCGGTCATTGTAGTATTTATTAACAAAATTAAATACATCAATTAATTCCTAAATAATCAACTGTTTTTGTAGCTTACATTAACCATTCACCTCAGATTTTCTTCCCCTTTTTATATAATTCATGAAGATAAAATTATGATTAGTCATTAACAAATACGAATGTACGTAGATTATATTTATTACATCCCCTGGCATTCATACATGCCTTAAACATTTGTCCCAAAAAGCGCGTATTTTAAGGAGATTGCTTAGTTTATTCCACCGTCTTTGAATAATGGTCTACTAAACCAGAGAAAATCAAGTTTTTGTTTTTGTTTTTCTGTTTGTGATCTCAATATAGCTCACTTTCGTTTCTCATGAAGTTTGGTTGGACTCCATCTGGAACCGATTCTACACTAGCTTCTAATATAACTCGTAGTATCTAATGAAGACTAAGGTGCAAGTCCACGTTGCCAGAACTGTTCAAGTCACACGATTCATATTATATAAATTAAGAAACTCGTACGTAAACGAAACGTCCCGTGGTCTCAGAGTGTTGTTCCATTTGGATTAGAATGATGACTTGATATGCAATAGAACAAATTATAATAATATATGTAAAATACGTAATATGAAAGTAAGCAGTATGGAAATGATATAGTCTCTACACGCTAGGATAAAAAAATGATTCCCAAGGCAGTATTTTTTATGTATTTTACAGTAAATTATATTTTTTATTCTTGAAAGGTTTACTTGCAAAATACAAGTGTTTACCCAAAAATACAAGAAAATCAAAATAAACACAAATATCCATGTGGATATTCATTGTTGGGTGTGCGTTATCAACAAAATAGGTTTATGATAGTGCTATTTATTTTTTAAAAAAGGGTGTAAACTAACTTTAATACCGAGGTCAATTTCTATAGAATGTTAAATCCTTCAAAATTTTGAAAAAATATGAATTAGACTCCAACGAGGCCAAATCTGAGATACAATTAAATTTGAAATTTCTAATTTGATTAATAATAATAATATTTAGCACCGCGTCTTACTACCCGTTCGGGTTATACGCTTTAAATACTAATTACTCTAATGGATTAGGAATTGGGAAGGTTGAATTAGAGGAAGTGAACCCTCATTTGCGTGGAGGTGAAGTGGAAAACCATTTAGGAAAAACCACCCCCAGTTCACCCGACTGAGATTCGAACCTCGATCTCCCCGTCCTCAGCCGTCGAGCTCAACACGACTAGCGCGTTAGCCAACTATGCCACCGAGACGGGTCTAATTTGATTGAAGTCCTTAAAATATTAAAATTAGTAATTTGGAATGATATCCGAATTTTTGTTGAGGATTCAGATTTTAAATTTAGAGACACCACACAGGCTTAATTAACCTAAGACCCATCATGCTGGATCGTAAGGTGTTAAAATATTATTTATGAATCCCTTAAAAATACTTGTAATCATTTGGTTTCAAAAATATGTGTACACAATTTAATAATATATTTTTTTGAGTGTTCTATAGCTAAAATGAACCACCGTGTCCTTCATTGAGATAGAACATATTATAAAAGATTGTGTAATTAACCTCACCATCTTGAATCATAATCTGGCAAAACATACTTGTGTTTAACCGTAAAGTTGGTCTAATTATTTAATTTATCATTTTATTATTTATAGTTGAATTAAAGTATATACACACATCACAGAGCCAGTAGCATGTGTGAGGAAATAAATTGGGAACATGCGTCACTACTTATAGCGCGACATTTGGTGATTTTTGTAAACTGGTGAGTGATATTCAAGTATGTAGCCCAATATAAGCGAATGAAAATAATAACAAGAATTTAATCCTATTTTTCATGTACTAGGCTGGTATAATGGATGCAGAGATGTATCCTCCAACAACCCTGTAAGTGCATTATGGCCAAACCTTATAATCCACTCCATTGCGAAACAAAACATAAGGTAAGCTACTGTTCAGGGTAGATGCAGATATAGCCCTAACCTTGACTGATTCTATCTGATAGTACACAAAAACAACTGGACTGGTAGTCAAAAGCAGATCACGAACCCATTGACTCTCTTTCTTTATATAAATATATATAGTATAGGCCTATAAATATATATTATACGCACTTTGGTGGCCACATGTTCTTAGGCGCTACTATCGAAATAGACTAGACTGCCGAGGACAAGGAGACTGAGGTTCGATCCCAGTTGGATGCACCGAGGGTGGTTTTCCCGAAATTATTTTCCACTCTCCCTCCACACCAATTTGGATGCATTTCATTTATATTAAGTCTTTCTAATCCCTATCACATTAGTGTAATTAGTACATAGGCGTATAATCCTAACGGGTATTAAAACACGGTGTTAAATATATATATATCCTAAATGTATAACTAGTAAATATTACATGTATATAATATATACATTTATAAATTTAATTAATATATAAATGTATACAATATTTTATATAAATTTATGTATAATATCTACATATATAAAAACCCAAGGTTTGGTGAAAGTCGGATTTTCTAATTGTATTAAATGAGTATTCTGAAAATTGAAAAATGACACCTGGACACAGGAATCGAACCCGGGACCCGTGTCCAGGTGTCATTTTTCAATTTTCAGAATATGATATCTATGAGGTAGTATCCTCTCTAAAATGCATCAACAATAGCTTCGGCTATTTGTTTCATCAATTAAATGAGTAGTTTGTTGTTGTATTGTCAAGTAAGGTGGAACGATCAGTATCGTTACTTAGAAGAAGTTGAGGTTTACAAAATCTTAATTAATAAATTAAACTATTATAATCTAGAACATGGCCCAATTTCACAGATTACTATTTTATTCTAAAATAAGAAAAATTAATGATAATGATGTAATATAAAAGTCCTATCATAAGAACGATTCTCCAAAGAACTGTAGTAAGCAATGTTTTACAAACCAGATTTTATAGCCACTAGAATAAACAATAAATAATATCACTATAGAGTGAGTCCTTGTAAACAAGATCACTGGAGAGCTTACTGATATCGCCGCATCACGCGCAACCATCGCTTACACAATGATTGCCTGATATTTCCTGAGACCCATAGAAGTAATTGATTAATGATTTATTTCTGTATCACGTTTAATTTTTGTGTTATTTAAAATACAAGACATATATATATGTCTTGTATTTTAAATAAATAATAAATATATATATATATGTCTTGTATTTTAAATAAATAATAAATAAATATATATAAATGTCTTGTATTTTAAATAAATAATAAATAAATATATATATGTCTTGTATTTTAAATAAATAATAAATAAATATATATATATGTCTTGTATTTTAAATAAATAATAAACAAATATATATATGTCTTGTATTTTAAATAAATAATAAATAAATATATATGTCTTGTATTTTAAATAAATAATAAATAAATATATATGTCTTGTATTTTAAATAAATATATATATATATATGTCTTGTATTTTAAATAAATAATAAATATATATATATATATATATGTCTTGTATTTTAAATAAATAATAAATAAATATATATATGTCTTGTATTTTAAATAAATAATAAATATATATATATATGTCTTGTATTTTAAATAAACAATAAATAAATATATATATAAATATATATATATATATATTTATATATATATATATATATATTAGCACCAGATCTTACTACCCGTTCAGGCATTACGCATCAAAATGTAATTAAGACATGTTAACAATAATTTGTAATCAAAAAAGAAGCAAATGAAATGTACACGCCGTCTACCCTGAGATGATGTGACAGTCCTACCCTGATGAATCACACTATGGATCTCTTTTATAAACTTTACCATAGTGGCTTTATTGTTTCCACTATGGATCTATTTTATAAACCTTACCATAGTGGCTTTACTGTTTCCAATATGGCTCTCACTTATAAACTTTACCATAGTGGCTGTTTCCAATATGGCTCTCACTTATAATCTTTACCATAGTGGCTTTATTGTTTCCACTATGGTTCTAGCTTATAAACTTTACCATAGTGGCTTTACTGTTTCCAATATGGCTCTCGCTTATACACCTTACCATAGTGGCTTTACTGTTGACACTATCACGCTGTTTATATCATAGTACCATAGTAGCTTTACTGTTTCCACTATGGCACTGTTTATATGATAGTACCATAGTGGAGCTTGTCACGGTAAGGATGTAAAACATAGCGCGCATGTGTAAGAAGTCAACTCATGATCCTCAGACAATCTGAGGGAGAGAATAATTAATATAACACCAGCCGCATGGTCTGACACGTCACTCTCGTGTTGTATTGGATTGATGATGAGGTCACGGTTCAAACCCAAGTCAGGACAACTGAGGGGAGTTTCTCCTAAACCCTTCCCCACTTTACCTTCACGTAAATGTAGCCATATTTAATATTTTTTTTTTATCAACGCATCTTACTACCTGTTCGGATTGTAGGCCTACACTTATGTACTAATTACTCTAAAGGTTTTAGGGATTATGGAGGTTTCATTGATAGGAATTTTAATTGCATTTGCATGGAGAGAGAGAGGAAAACCCTTTTGTAAAACCACCCTCGATACATCTGAACGAGATTCAAACCTTGAACTCCCTGTTATCGACAGTTTATTCAACTGCGAGAGTAGATACTTAGACCGCGTGACCACCGAGGTGGGCCACATTTACTATACCATTCTGCTTCCTTACCCCTATTCTATTAATGTAAGCGAGACCCGCTTGGTGGCCGTGGGGTTCAAGACGTCACTCTCACAATAAACTTGACTTCCAGTGACGGGGAGATCAAGGCTCAAGTCCAGGCTGGGTATATTGAGGCTTGTTTTCCTTAATGTTTCAATTCTCCTTCCACGCAAATGTGGACATACGCCATCTAAATTCAGCCTTCCTCGTCCCTAGTCCCTAATGCACTAGCGTAATTCGTATCTTACACAGTCGTAGAACCCGGACGGGTAGTAAGACAGGGTGAGAAAACACGATATGGCATACAGAGTAAATACATTTCTATAACAGATGTAAGACTTGCCACTAAAGAAAAAGAATTGCAAATATATACTATATTTTTTTCAAGCAAAATTTAAACTAAGATCGAATTTGAACTTGCGTTATACTCTATCCAGTTAGACTCATATAACTCTATTTATAAATATTAATATAAAGAAGCCCTTGATTCTAAATATAATTTTTTAGCATTTTTAGGCATTGTATTATTATTATTATTATTATTCATCTCATCTACACCTTATTTTAGCGACTGTACGGACTACAGACTGCGCTTAGTTACTAAACACAATAATGAGTGGAAAACACTTTATGTTTATGAACTAGAAATCTTTAATAAACTCCAATAAAGTCATTTTCGTGAAAGTTCTATTTCCTAATTTTTGTTTGTTTGTAAGGTATATTTAATTTTGTAATTACTGTGGCATTTATTTATGAAAGATAAATATAAATATAACTGACAAATTATCAATACAAAATAAAGTACAATAAAGGTACTTATATAAGTATTCTACTTAAAACTCGGTGACCTGGCGGTCTAGGGGTATGGTGTCGGACTTCTGTGCTGGGGTCCGGGGTTCAATCCTCGGTCCCGGCACAGATTTATCTGATTACCAAACCCTTCCTTCATATCTAACAAGACATCTTGTGAATGTGAAGAATGCCAGGCCTCCGCCGTGGTTCGGATTCCACGTTAAACTGTAGGTCCTTCATTTCATCTCACAATCACCCTACCATTACACATATAGCGTAAGTGTGTATAACCCGAACGGGTAGTAAGACGCGGTGCTAATAATACTAATAATACTTAAAACTCAATGCTATATTAACTCACTAGTGTAAATAAAAGAGAAAATCGCAGACTAGTTAAGTATTTTCTCATTTCCACTAAAATAATTAAAATAAAAACAAATTGTAATTTACTATACTGGACATATATGATTTTGTTATTTTCATCAGTGGGGATGGAATTCAGTACCTATGGTTATTTGATTTCATAGGAGGTGTACACGATCAAATATTTATCATATTAATATCACTATTATTATTTATAATATTAATATTAGTATTATTAATTATAACATTATAAATTTATAATAATTATACATATATAATAAATATATATCATTAACATAATATACTGACAAGACATCTTGTGAATGTGAGGAATGCCAGGCCTCCACCGTGGTTCGGATTCCACGTTAAACTGTAGGTCCTCCATTTAATCTCACAATCACCCTATCATTACACATTAGCGTAAGAGCGTATAACCCGAACGGGTAGTAAGACGCGGTGCTAATAACAATAATAACAATAACAATTAACATAATATATACATTTTGAATATATATTATATTAAAATTGGATATTTTATACTATATTATAATAAAAATAATAGTGATATAATTTTATTATTATTATTATTATTATTATTATTACTAAAATAATATTGATATAATTTTATTGTTAATATTACTAAAAATAATATTAATATTACATTATTATTATTAAAAATAAATATGTAACTATGTTCACCTCATATAAATGTCTAGTCATACTAGATTTCAGTTCCCTACATTAACTACTTTACCTTAATCATGGAAGGCAAAAAGCATAAAATTACAAGTTTAATTCCTTATAACTCGTGAACTTTAACGATTTGAAATCATTGAATTACTATGTATAGCTTATAACTAAACACTTTTTAAAATTGTGCGATAGATTTTATTGTTGAATAATCTTTAGTTAAAAACTTCTTTATAAATTAATAAAATATATGAATATATGCCTAGTTTATATAAAAAATAGTTCATAATCATCAATGTTCAGTCTTGATTATAATAGTTTTTAATTTTATTCTTCTTTTGTTAATTACTCTATACAATCAGTAGCTCGAAAATTCACTGCCGCACTTACAAAAGTACGCCATTTATCCCAATTCAGAGCTAGGTTTTACCATTCCCCATCATCATACCCAATCTCTTTAAGGTTAGTTTTAATGTTTCATAATATCTTAAAATTAGCATTTAAGTTAATACCTTGAACGAGGTTCTAGTTTCTTCCGCTAGCGCTGTATGTCCTTCTAACCGTGATCAGCGAGGTATGACTACCTGAACAATGTCTGATGATGATTAGAGGGTATGCACCTCATCATTATGTAACATCTTCCTCTCTCCATTGTAGTTATCACTTTGTTTTCGAACTCCTACAATAACTCAGTCGGTAGCGTATCTGCCCACTGAGCTAACGTTATCGGGTTCGATTCGTGGCATGGCCGAAATATTTATCATTGGTTAAATGTGGGTTTACCATTTCACAGTGATAAATAAGTGGCCGGGGATTGGATGTTGTGCCTGTCCTAGTCTTAAGCTAGATTCTAAGGCATATGAAGCTACAACAGGTCTAGCAAGTCGGTGGTGGAAAATATATGGCTTGAATAAGAAACTGATGGGCCACAGGCTGTAAACAGTAATGAATGTAAAAAAGGTTAGCTTATGTCCCCTCATTTCTTAAAATGGTTTTATTTTGCTAGATTGCTACGGACACGAAGTTAGGCTTGCGCGAGTGTTAAGCCATATTGCAAAGGGCGTGGCTTATGGACCTTTGTTCGCAGAATGGCTCAAACTCTATCTATCTCGTTTATGCAATCCCATCAGCCTCAATATAACACATCCCTCTGCTTGTGAACTTTATTAATAAAATAATAACTCTAATTATAACGTAAGAGTATGAGGATGGTGTGTAACTCCAATTTCGCACTGATCTCACTGGGTCGGTCTGCTTGGATAACGTAAGACTTTGCCATAGGACAGTTCCATACATTTTATATTTTTATTTGGTACCGGTCGGTGACCTGGCGGTCTAGGGGTAAGGTGTCAGACTTCTATGCTAGCGGCCAGGGTTCAATCCTCGGTCCCGGAAAAGATTTATCTGATTACCAAACCCTTCCTTCACCTCTGACAATACATCTTGTGAATGTGGGGAATGCCAGGCCTCCACCGTGGTTCGGATCATACGTTAAACTGTAGGTCCTCCATTTAATCTCACAATCACCCTACCATCACACATTAGCGTAAGTGCGTATAACCCGAACGGGTAGTAAGACGCGGTGATAATAATAATAATTATTATTATTTGGTACCGGAAATGGGACTCGAAAACTTTGCCCAAGTGTCACTCGAATGCAATTAATATTGTGTCAACATATCGATATTAATTTAATAATCTTGTCCAAGTCCTATTCAAATGTATTACTTATTTTTACTACACATGGGTGAGATTTGAATCCATTATAAGAATATTATTTTATCTCTTCCTTGTATAGATTTCAGACTTGAGGTTCAATATATTCAAAATTATATTATATGTTAATCTTGTTGCAACGAAAACTATTACAACCTGCGTTGAGCATTTCACTATGAATTATTTGATATAACTACGCCCTGCCACGGAGGAAACTAAATAGGTGACACGGTCATCCCACGTCAGTAATTTCGTCATGTGTGATATCGAAGGATGTATTAATGTTGAGCAAAAGGAGCACTGATATTTTCAAGGAGGATTGTAATTACATGGTGTATAGTTAAAGAAATGGAATTACCCAACATACTTATCGAAATTATTGTCAGAATCGTGAAATGACATGTCACCTACTTCGGTAGTCGCATAGTCAAAGGCGTCACCCTCGCAATAGACTAGACTACCAATGACCGACCAAGCAACAGCATCCATTTCCCGACTGTGTTTTTTTCCCTAATTTCCACTCTAATGTTGTTATTACATTAAATATGTATTAATTTTCTGAAATATCCATGTACTCAAGGGATAATATATTCCCCGTAATTTATTACAAATATATAATTATATTTTCCTTATTTACAGTGGTTGTACTTCAAACTTGGCTCGCGTATTTTTGTTCTCTGACTTTATAAAATATATTAAGACAATAGATATAAGTATAAACTCAATATTGTGTATAATACTAGATTTTGATGTTTATGTATAATGTTTGATGTTCTTACCTTTTGGATTCGTTAACATCTTTTGTTTTGCACTCAGAAAACCATTTAATAGCATCAGTTTTGTGTTTGGTATTTCGTCAGATCAAACCAGTGTAAATAAATAATTTTATAGAATATTGGAAATATATTTGTCTTATTATTGAATACTAAAATATAAATATGCTATATTAAAAGAAATATAAACATGTAAACTTTTATTGTTCTAGAATATATTAACAAAATATCAAGAATACAGGTAAAGAAACAGATTATATACGTTCAACATTCACAAACAAATGTTTTTATATTTGAACATTCGAATTACTTTATAAATACATTGTATATTTATCTTAACACCTTAAAATTATGACATTTTTAACATAGCACATAAACTCGTCCAACAACTATATTGATAGCCGAGATATTTGGCAACATAGTAAAGCTCTCAATTTCTGAAAAATTGTATATTAAAGAATTGTAGAATACAATTTTGTGGAGTTTTGAAATTAAAGAAAGTAAAAAGAAAATACATTCATGATATAATATTGAGCATTGGTCTAAGATACTAATATTATATTTTTATATATCTTATAATAATTTTTGTTTTTTCAGTTTTTGAAGATAATAATAAAGTTAATATGGCATGTTTGATTATAAAAACTCAACACCATATAAATCATCAGTGGTATTTAGGAAACGTTGTAATGCTCTAATTCAGATTATATTCGTAGATAGCAAATAATATCTGAAAATAATAATAAATTATTTAAATTCATCTAATTTACTGCTATGAAATAAAAACAATAATAATAACACCTTATTTTGGGAACTCATTTATGTGTTTTTATATTAATGTTATGAAATAATTATTATTTGGTGATTTGAATTTGTTTTACTTTTAATGATGATAATGATTTTCATAGATTTAAAAAATCAATTTTGTTTAATGTTGATTCAAAATAATAATAATAATAATAAATATTTGAAGCAGAAAAAATGTGTACGTTGAATAGATTGTATTAAATATCTGAAGACAGAGAGCCTTACAACAAATCGCTGGCCAATAATTAAAAAAGATACATATTTTATTAGAGGGTAAGAATATCCCAACACACTGTGGTTATATGATAATTTAAAAAATACAGATATAGAAATTGAAATGTTTCAATGATTCTAGTGTTAAGGAAAGCAAAATAACTCCACATTTATCATATATTTCAGTAAAAGTTGAATTTGCTGCAAACTTTTTAAGTGTATTACACTGAAAACTTGTGTATTGAAACTGTTCACTTGTTGACGTTACCTTGTAAATGTTTGTCAATATTCAATCACAAGAAGTAATTAGCTACCTAGGCGCATACTCGGGGTAAGGTGAGTGATGTATCGCTCTTTGAGTAATCCCATTGGACGAGTACATGCTCTGATAAGCTGCATGGTGGTAGAGTCCTACAGCAGTGGTGTGTCCTCTACCTAGAGGAGGGGTGGCCACGGGGTAGTTGGCTCCGGTGCATCTAGTAGGGGTGTTCCCGGCTCTACCACTTGGTGACGGTGACTTGTAAGAGCCCACACTTGTGTGATAGCTAGGTAAATGATGGTGGTGATAGATGGGACCATAGTTACACATGTCCGCCGTATAAGGTGACCCAAAGTTGGAGGAAGGCAGAGGGAGGGATGGGTCAGAACCCGTTGTTGACGTTGATTTAATCCCAAGAACAGGGGAAGAGGGTGTATGAGGTGTTAATAGACGCCCACTCGAGTCTGTGAAAACTGCCGGCTGCTGCTCATTCTCTGAAACATAATACAACACAGAATAACTATTCTTACAAGTGTCTTAATCAACAAAAATATCTACAATAAAAATATACAACTAACTTTATACTTCAACTAATTATTTGCACTTTAATATTGACATTTATAGATGTAGACACCCTTAGAATGAAACCTTATAGAGATAATGGTAGAGTCTAATTGGATTACCACTTAACTATTTTTAGAAATTATCTTGATTCTCCCAAAACCAAAATTAGTTGTTTTTTTAAATAAAGTTTTAACTTTTCCAACATATATTTGTGAAAAAATATGTTTGGAAGACTAGACAAATATTTATAACATCAAAAAAGATTTAGAACAATGTTTTCTTTAAAAAATATTACGTTTATTACACTGATGACTATTGGAGTTTCTCTACATAATCGAGCTACAGTTGTAATGTTTAATTTTTTAATCAAAGTTTATATATTTATATATGTACTGTACGTACATTCCAAACATTATAACAACTTGGAGATCCATGTATGGACAAGAAAATTACGATTGTATTAAGTATTAGTTAGTAAAAAATTTTCTTCATAACCATCATTTATTGAAGTTCTTCCCCAAACTCGTGTTAAGTATTTACTTTAAAAGCTAGGTCTAAACCTCAGCTTAGACGATAACGTGTCTGTCTACAGGTATAGGAGTCCCGAGTTAGATTCCCGGCATGGCCAAAGTTATATCATTTGTGAAATGTAGTTTCTCTCCTCCACAGTGATGAATTAATGGCCGGGGACTGGGTGTTGTGTCGTCTGTTGTAGATTTAAATTAGTTTATAATTCGTCTACTGCTATTATAAATAGCCTGTTCCAAAATTGCACGTTAAATGCCTCAAATAAATGAAAAATGTAATTTAAAAAGCTGATAGTATTTTATTTAAGACCCTTACTTAAAATGGTGGGAATTTTAAGCATCAATAAAATTCCAATAAATAAGCAATGAAACTAAAATATGTCTAGGCACTTCTCAAACAGCATAATGATTCATGATAAATTATTGATAGATTTTATTAGTGAAAATCTTTCATTGCCTTACTAAAAAAATATTTAAACTTTAAGAATTCTTACTTTATCTGTCATAGTTTAAATTTACTTCTTTTTATACCCAAACTACAGCAAGAAATATCGATATTCAACAGGACACTACTATTTTTTTTACCACTGTGTCTTACTGCATACGCATACATATGATAATTACTCTAATGGGGTAGGGATGAGGAAATAAGTATTTTTAGAGGTGATCTGTCAACAAATGTGGGGAGATCCCCTCTATAAGGCTTCCTTCCTCATCTCTACCCCAGCAAAGCAATCACCATGTGTGCGTGTAATGTGAAATGGTAGTAAGATGGGGTGATAAAAAAATATTAAAGGATAGGGAGAAATAGTTTAGATAAGAGCAAATGAAATAGCATAGGCGTAGCTCTAGGATAGTAGAAACTATTACCAAAGACATGCGGAGAACATGTTTTAGTGTTTCATAACGAGATTCAAATCTCTAGCTCCCCATCAAAAGCTATACACTCTAAAGCAAATCTGACACCCTACAGTTGTCGTGCACGAGACAATCTCATTCAGTGAGCGCAGAAAAAGTGTGGGCGCTTCTCATTGGAGCCACTCTGCTTGGAGCTCGGTATTCTCCAGGGGGTGTATTCTTGAGTACTTTCCAAGCTATCTCGTATGGTTTTTCCATTTAACTTTGCTTGGAAAGCCACACGAGATGTTCAAAAATGCACTCAAGAATACATCCCCTGGAGGAACTTTTTGGCGGAGGACCGAAGAGAAGACAACCAAACTAGTCATGGGAAGAGGGGTGTGCATCAGGGTCGTATCAAGTGAACCCTGTTTGTGTTCCCCACACACACACACACACACACACACACACACACACACACACACACACACACACACATGCTAAGTTCAGTAGATAAACTGGCACCAATATAATGATGGTAGGAATCATGAAGCTACCATCAAAGTAGCTACTGCTGGTGACCTGGTGGTCTAGGGGTAAGGTGTCGGGCTTCTGTGTTGGGGGTCCGGGGTTCCATCCTCAATCCCAGCACTGATTTATCTGATTACCAAATCCTTCCTTCACCTCTGAAAAAACGTTTATTTATCACAACTTGTGAATGTGTGGAATGCCAGGCCTCCACCGTGGTCCGGATCTCACGTTAAACTGTAGCTCCTCCATTTCATCTCACAATCACCCTACCATTACACATTAGCGTAAGTGCGTATAACCCGAACAGGGTAGTAAGACGCGTTGCTAATAATAATAATGATAATAATAATAATAACAAAGTAGCTACTAACAAATATATGACTCACATGGGCATTGTCGTTGTTTTTCTTTTGTTTAAAAGACACGAAACTTACTTTTCAATTTGCCAATTTAAACATTGTTGAAAAACATAACCTGTGGTTCTATTAAATCAAGGAAAAGAATTCATGATTGATACTTGTTTTGAAAATAGTTGCTAGCAAAGTTGTTAATACATGTGCACTCACAATGAACACATAGTTTATGTGTTAGTTCGTAATTCGGGAAGTAAAAAGTCCACGATAACATTGTGCCCAGAGTCCTGATCTGTAATATCCGTACTCCATAGCTCTTTGTAGATGAAGTTGTATCAACTCTAATCTTAAGATTCGGATGGACACCTACTATATAAGAACGGTTAAGTTGTATAGCCTATTTCTCAAAAACTATACATAGTAACAACATGAGGTTTTTCGTATTATATTTAACTTGTACATTTTATATGAACTATATTGACAAACAAAAGTTAATATTTATTTTGTTACAATAAGATGTAGTTTTCATTGATTTAAATTTAAATCAAACATTAAATGCAATAATATAGTTTTGAATTTATCATAATATTATAAAGAGTGAGATAATGTTCTATCATACATGATGAATATTTATATCACAATAAATTTTTACAAAATTTGATATTTTCAAGTTAAATAATGTCTAAGCTATTGAAAAAGTTCTGTCGTTTCCTCAAAGGTGGCTCTGTCAAAGGAAGCACCTCTCCTTCTCCTCCCCAACCCCTTTGTGACATTATCTATCTTCTCATCTTTTTGTAAGCCCCGCTACTCTCCCTTCCTTCAACCCATTTACAGCCTGTTCAGATAAATCCCTCGACTTGACCCTAACTGTCTGTCACCTCCAAACCTGTTATCGAAAATGTTCCTTGTGATGTATTTGTATGATCTATGTTAAAAGTTTTTTTATAGAGTAGGCTTGATTATGTTTGCCTTGTAAATAATTTCCATAAACAGTGTTTCCTTGATTATATAACATTGTATAACATTGGTTTTGTAAGAAGAGAGGTGAAAAGGATTTCTATAAATAGTTTTATTCATGTTTTATTAACGAACAATACCTTTTTCCACTTAGACCAGAATTAGTTTTGAAGATATTAAGACTCAATGGCGGATCCAGTAGTTTATTTAGGGGAGTGTGGGCATGTGTGTCATAGCTATTATTTCTATCCCTGAAAATATAGAAATTATGGATCTTGTTGTACACATTAACATGAGTAGAATGATTTTAATGATGTTACATGACCTCTAATTGTGTCGATACGTCGGTACACTCAAATTATTATTATTATATTATAATTATAAAAGCTCTTAGAAATTATAGGTCCACAAACCTACGCACATAGAGGTGGAGGCAACTTTGTATTTTAGTAATAAAAATAAATGTACGGTGCCACACAGACTTTCTCTCGCTTTTATCTTGAAATATACATTTACTAAAAACTCGTTAGGATTTGTGAAATGAAATAATATACACTGTTACATACTCTATGCGGGGGTCGCTTAAGGGCCGGGCGGCTGCCCGGGGCGCCAGATTGAGGGGGCACCAAACAGAGATAGACATGACCTAACGTAGCCTGGGTGTGATATGAAAATAATCCTCAAACCTAACAATTTCAAACCTAATGTAGACAGGGCGTGATAGTGGAGTTGCTAAGCTTAAAAAAACGTTAAATTTTTGATACTAACAGGAAATTTTACACATTAGTATAATTTTATGGTGAGTAAAATAGAACCTAGTGCCACTCTTAACAAGTTATTTTACATTTGCCAACTTGAAATAATGGAGCCCTTAAACTATTTTTTTGCAATTGTAAACCGTTCATAATGTCAAAGTGTTTGTTAAACTTATAATGAAAAATAGAGGATGACATTGTCTACAAAACAGGTTCTTATAGTTTTATTTGTAATCCTAACAGTTTTTGTACAATCTCGAAGTGAAACGTTTAGCGTATGTTTAACATTTGTGGAGTTTCTCCCTCAATTATTTTCCTATCATTCCCAGTCTACGTTAGGTTTGGAGTTGTTAGGTTTGTGGACTATTTTCATATTTTACGAGAGTACAATCACTATGAGAAATGTGGTAGCTGGCAGAAGAATATTTAATAGCTGCCAAAAGAAAACCAAATTAAAAAGAAAATGGTTTTTGTGAAAGTTTTGACTGTCAAAAGTGACAATAAAACAACATATTATGGTCATTCCAGATCATATGATTTGGCAAATGGATACATGAGATTTGATATGATAGCCTTTTCTAGCTGTTAGTTACCTACACTCCTATGGTGAATGTACTATCTTATCAACCAATTACGTAGAGAGGTACCAAAAAGTAATACCACCCGGGCGCGAAATTTACCTCGGGCCGCCCCTGACTATGGCATCAGGAACTAGGAACACTGTTACAGAAAAAATTAGTAAAAAGAAACATCTTTGTGAAGCAAGGAGCATAAGAATCCAATTCATTTTCAAAAACATGTATTAAAAACAGTGGTGTAGTCGTAAATTTAGCAGTGCCGGAACGCAAGGTCGTGGTAACCCCAAAGTTGAAGTGGGGTTTTGGGACCCCCAACCACTTGAAAGGCTTGCACAAACATAAGTGCTTCTAGAAGCCTCTTGAATGATTAATAAGGCAGAAATTTACTTAATACACATCCCCTAAGACTCCAGGAATTTGCATAGCTCAATGTAAATTTCATTAAAGTTTATTGATTAATAGTATGAACTTTTTTAACATAATATTGATATAAATCAATTAGTTAACTTGGAATTGCAATGTATAAAACTTTACTAAAAATATATTTCGAATATTATTCCACCAAAATTAATGCTAGAACGGTATCTCTACGCGATCTCACTCCACTAAACCCCTCATTAAAAAGTGTATATATTTGTTTATAGCTTAAAACCTATTTGTTTTATAAAAATATATTTCAAATAAAATATTTTTACATTTAATAGTACTACAACTTTAAAATGATAAGTTATTACGCGTCTCAAATAGTTGCGGAGAAATGATGAAAATTTGAAAATCTCTCCTATGTAAGGAACCCTCAAATTCATGTTCATAAGAAAATAAAAATTTTCATCTTGTTTATAATGATAAATAGTGTTTAGATATCAAATTTAATCAAAATAGCTAGATCGAATTTTGAGAAAATAGATGTATTCTCTTTTTGCCTTTCAATAAACTAGCCTTAAATTTAGGGTCAGATATCTAATCCCATAAACCTTTCGGGGGCGGAGGGGGGCTGGTTGCCTTATGAAAACCAAAGATACAAAGTTTTAGCCCAAATGGTAAAATTGTCTGGTTCTAGCCCAAACCAAGGTACAAACAGTCAGATAGACGGCATTGCGGAAACAACTTTTTTTGTTTCAGGGGTTATGTAACAACGTGGACATATATCTTTAGCCTCCTTAAAACATGTATTTAAATAATTAGCTTAAGTAGTGACCGTAAAAACTATGCCACAGAAAAAACCAAAAGAAATGGCTATATTATTTTAAATATAGGGAAGAAAATATGTTTTTATATATTTCTACAGTAATAAACAAACTAAATAAAAATGTCACAATTTACTGTAAATAATGATTTCCTAAGGTAACTCAGAAAAATAATACTTTGACAGGGATTCGAGCCCTTGTCCTTTAACTTTGGACGTCATTATACAAGACCCCGAGATTGTGACTCAAAACTCGGGATCGCTCTTTGGAAAATATAACAGGGATAGCTTGTCTTTTGTTGAGTAGCAAGCAACGAAGTTATAATGATTAGTGGGGAGGGGGGGTTTGCCTGTGGAATGTTTTTTTTAAGGACACTCTGAAAGAGTGTAATATAGAAGGGGTGAGAGGGGTTGGTGTGTGGACTGCCATAACTACAGCAGCGCACCTCTAGTGAGGTGATAATACATGGAACTACTTGGAAGATAGATTTGCAAAACCTCGAGATGTTCATCTCTTAAAGACTATCGCTAAGGACAATTAAATGCAGACAAATGAATTAATAGGTATTTTAGAATCGAAATGAGAGCATCAAAAATTATATTAATTATTAGAAATGGTCGTGATTTTATAAACTTTTAATTTTTTTAGTTCAAGTCCCTTTTACAGAAATTAAAAAACTTATATAAAAGTTATAGTTATTTTAACTAAAAACCTCTTACAAAAAATAAAACTATAAAAATCTTGATTATGTTTTTTGAATTTTCATAAACTGTAGTATAATATTTTGAAGCGTATGTTCGAACAAAGTAGGCTTAATATAATTAACTATTAAATTTCTCAGTATCACGTGTTAAAGGATGCATAGTTTACGCAATAAATTAAAACTCATAATGTCTATAGTTTGTTAAGGAATCTGAGATTGCGGAGAGTAGACGAAGCTTTAGTAACCCAATCTGTCAATGTCAAACAAGGTTGGCTTTAAATTACTTTGATATATAAGTCCAGCCCTGCAAATAGGTGTTATTAAAATTTACTAAACAAAATAATACATAAATTATAGTAAATAGTGTGGGTATGTATAGTAATATATATCAGACTTTGAACATATATTTATATAATAGGAGTCAGAAAGAATATTCAATAAAACACCATAGCATGTGTTGACATGAATACTATTTTTATTCATCTTCATGGTAGGTATAAGTAACGATACTATTAGTGTCAAATACGTGATACCAAGTGTAAAACATAAACAAGACGGGTAATGGTCCGGAATAACGAGACAGTTCTTCTCTCTTCCTTCTCTCCTTTCTTCTCCCCTCCTCCACAAGAAAAAGTTCACCTTTTTTACCCCCATCCCCCCACTCTCTATGTTTAGGAAGAGCCTTGTACTTTTAAACAGGACAGTGTTGGCAGAACCTTCTGATGAGGGGTATGGCCACCCTCCACAGTACATTTTCGCCCCTGAAATAAACCTGCCCCCTTAGGATCTATTTCTATCCCCCTTTTATATTCTTAAAAAATTATTCCAAAACCCAATCATGCATCAAAATAATAAATGATAATTTTTACAATGTTTTCTCTAAATAAATATTATATTTATTTGAAAAATATGTTTATACCTGTTCGAATATGTATCGCCCGAACTGCAAATATAGCTTGTTTGACCAAAAGTAATAGAACATCCCTACACACTTAACTCCGGGAAAATAAGCTAATGCCATTAAATTGAGTTCAAAGTTTTGGCGTACAGTCCCTGGAGAGCAACGCTGTGCAAGCATGCGTGTACAACAGGTTGCATAGGAGTTAGGTGCACGGCACTGCACATGCAAAGCAAGCACTTTCTGTGACCAGTAAGGAATAATTAAGATGAAATGAGTTGTATATGCATTTGCGTGGGGTAAGAGTGGGAAGCCATATTACAGGAAAGAATACCATTTTTACACCCAGCCGTATTTTGGATCCTGATATCCCCATCACTGGAAGTATAATATGTTGTGAGCCTTATTGCGGTTGACCCTGCAACTATTGTTGCAGATGAACACACTAATTGGAAAAGGTTTGCATTATTTTTAAATTGTGATTTTTTTTTTCACTTTGAACAATTCAACTTTGCTTTCAGTAAGAGACAGACACATAAAAAATAAAACAAATAGTGAGACACAGTTCCCTTTTGAAGTACAGCTTTGCGTTATATTTTTTTATGGTTTTGGTTTTTCTCATAAAAACATTTAAAAAAGATTACTTTATTGATTACTATACCATTATATAAATGAGTTGGTCTATGTATGTTCCTTTTTTAACGCAAAAACCACTCTACCGATATACCAATTGGTCTCAAATCTCGCATACATATATCTATATATACATCTATACATAAAGTTCAGACGTCCGGTTCAAATGTAGACTCTTTGTTTTATTTTAAACTCCAATGAAATTGATGTTTTTAAATTATTTTGTCTTAAACCATGTGATCAATATTGTGTTCTCCTATGGAATTTATAATTAATTGTTTTATGTCTTACTTGATAACCAACTCAACTGCAATCCAAAAAGTAATAGCAGAATGTACTTTAATCTAAAATCCAAAGATAAGCTTTATTTTGTGTTGGTTAATGCTTCGTATTAGTAGACAAATAGTGCTTAATTAAACAAATAAAACTTATACTCATACATTGGTAACATTCAATATCTTTATTGGAGTTAATCTTACATTTAAATATTAAATATTTAAACAAATAGATTACTTCTCCCATCAAAAGGCGGCTTAAACTCCAGAGAAGACAAAGAAAAATTCAAATAATTGCTTATGTGTGATAACAATGTCACTTCAAGACAAAGAAACTTTGCAAAAGAACTTAGTGATGTCTGAAGACGTGCACCACAGACGTATTTTTTTACTTTTTTAACTTATACCGAGACCCTATTGCCTTGGGCCAAATAGCTGATTGTGCAGGTTAATTCAAAATCCATAAATATGATTCTTTGTACTCTCATCACATGAAACCTCGAATTGTCAACTTGAGTGTTTACTTATAATATATACCTCTGCGAGCCAAATACCTTCAACCGCTGGACCAATTCATTTAACAATAAAACCAAGAAAAAATAGATTTACATACAAGTGGAAATATTGAGGTGTGCATCTCAGATTGGTCAGTTTTACCTTTACATTATATTTTGAGTTTGATGTCTATGGTGGAAGGGGATGCCATATATGTTCAGTGTTTATGCAGGTCTTTTTATCAACCCCTTTTTTGGTAAAATACAGGGGTCTAGAGCCACCGACACTTTTTGATTAATGTGGACGTCATAGCTAAACACGTCACTGTATAGATATCCCAAAATATTCACAGGCTTATTTATTGCAGAGAGACTACAACTAGTCTCAAAACCCCTGTTGGTGTTGCCAGCCTCTATAAATGAGTTGGGGGTGTCTGTGTACCAAATTCCACAGGTTAGATTCTTTATTTTGGACTCTTTGTTGTAATTGAGCAACGTCTCGATGTACAATCTGTATGTATAAGTGTTTCTGGGTAGTGAGACGAGTATTTTTGTTTAAAAATACATCCACCTGTGTAAATAGTGTATACAACCTGTATTTAACGGGAGGATCTCAATCCACATCAGCTAAAGTACCACCTTTGTGTTTCATTATTTTAGCCTTTAGAAACAGCATGGTCAGTGAAAGGTTGGTATAGAATTCGCCTTGACTTGTGACGGTAAAGTTGATGGGTGAATCATCTATTAGGGAAGATAGAAGTTCGTACTGGATCCATTGCCTGCCTTCAAAATTGGTTTGTGTTAACGTTATGGATTAAAAAAATTAAGTTCACTGCTGGCACGCTTGCAAGACTGCGGGTATAGAAGATACATTTTAACTGAAAATATGCATCGCCTCTTCTTCCTCTTAGTGACCTTTTTACATCAGGTTACGACAGAATACTGAAGGCGATACTTCTTGCTACACCCTTTATAGTCTTAGCCATCAATGTGTCGATATTTAGTTGCACCTTTCACTTCAAGTTATTTACACATTCACTAGTACGATGTCAAAGTGTCTCTCTGAAAAGATAACACTGATTGACGACTTCAAATAGCACATTGATGCCTGTATGAATCTCTTGTTTTCGAATTGCATTAGCACCGCTTGTCATCAAAGGGGATATGCTCTTGAACAAGCCACTGGGAAAAATTCCCTATTCCATGCGTTGGTAGGGAACACCATAGTAGATAGAAGATATTCCTGATCCAGCCTGGTTGACGTAGTTTATTTGGTAAGGAAAGTTCATATTGAAAACGTCGAAAATGAGGTTCCATACACACACTCTTTCAAACTCAAATGGAAAAGTTTCACCAGTGTTTGTTCTTGTATTTATTTACAGACTCTCAATCTATCGTTTAAGTACAGTCACGCAGTGCAAAGGATTAAAGGTGGTCTAATGCGTACCGTAAATATATTTTGATTTGACAATACATAAAAGCGGTGCCACAATGCCACTCATAAGCTGATGATTGACGATATCCATCTAAATTTGTATCTGAGAGATTAAGCCTAGTAGAATGTTTGAGACGTGTGGCACATTTTTGTTTTTGATTAAGTTAGTGCTGGGTTCGTACCCTAGCTGCACTCATAGATGGAAAGATAGAGTCAGTACTTTATTTTCAAAGGGGCCAACATAATAATACCAAATTTATTGTACAATGTATAGTAAAAATAATAATAATTGGATTTTAAATGGTTTCACATTGTTGAGATTATTGATTACGTTAACGATAGTATTCTAGTTTCCAGACGGTATATGATCTTTATACGCTCCTTCTATATCATTACCTTTCTCCATGGTATAACATATAATCTTTTGACCTACTGGTACGCTAGTGAGAGAGCAAGTTTACTGGGATATGGTGAGAAATACTTCCAACTGCTCATCGAGCATCAGAAAAAAGGCACTTGTGTGTTGAAAGTCATGACGGTATTTCTTTGAAAATATCCCATAAGGATTTCACTCTGCAAAGAGATGTAAAATTGATCCTTCAAGTTAAGGCGCTGATGAATCTTGCGGGAATGGACGAATTAAATTTGACGGGGTATAATTTCCACTGCAAGTACACGTTCATTCTGACGCCTTTGCCATTGGCACGTATAATTTTATAAACTTTGAAGTTTCCTGGGAGACGTATGTGCTCCAACTCTTGTACTCAAAACGTCCGTTCCATTTCCTTGGCGACAAAATTGGCTAATCTATACACGATGGCTTGGCGAAACACAACGTTGACTACTTTGAAAATCTCTTTCCTCCCCTGTTCAAACTGTATTTGGCTTTTCTGGTGTGCACTGTATTACCTAATATGAGTTTTAGATTACCACTTTGTTTTGTGTGACGTTTGCAGTATAGGTTGTCTCTGAATTAGAGCATTTTTGTTTCTGAAACTACTGCAGGCGCTATTTTGTTTGATACTTGAATTTTTTGCACTATTGTAAGTGTGTATGAGATCCTGAAGGACGTCTACATAGCGATGAGTTCCAATTTTTGAAAGTAGCGCCACATACACCTCTTTAGAGCTCTTTTGAAACGTTCCATGAGGATTTCCTCCACAACAGTTTTATTGGTGGTGTAGAAATACATACCTTTTATGAGGGTGGGGGG